>CM076960.1:15107500-15167500 GCA_039566865.1 Aurelia coerulea | reverse complement strand
AACATTTACACTGCTCCAGTACAAAAACCTTTCCACAGTAAGAGCCAAAATGTTAAGAATTGAACTGTGTAAATGGGAGGCTGATCTTCGGATTCAAATCCAACGTGCACCGTTGCAACTTTAAATGGGGTCCCAGCAAAATGTATTCATTTAGGCACATGAAATGGAAAAGCACTGAAACGAAAATGGAAATAGCTCCTACAAACATCGACAATATCGTCAATTGTTTGTCGCTTCTCCTTCTTCTTCTACAAACGGCCCAGGGAAGGCATTTCTCCGCGCCAAAGACTGTGTAAGCAAAGAATTCACCGGAATAATGTGCCTGCCTCGCTGATTTGGCTAGATTTGCCAAAAAGATTTATATATAAATTATAAAATATAAACCTCCCGCCTCGCGGGAGTTTCTAAAACTTTGTGATGAGAATCTATTAATATATTTTATGTGGCCTAAGCAAGCCTTGGTTGATTGTATCATTTTAACTACCAAGGGAGAATTGTCTAGTGTGTTACAGTGTAGCAGCGCACGAAATAGAAATGGCATGCTGGGTTCAAGGCACTAAGACCCAGTTTAAACACCGTTTTTGCCGTGTCCAATCGAACTGTATCAAATACGACAGAATATGCCACGTCTAAAAATCATTGTTTTTTGCCGTGTCTCAAACACGGACATTGAATTTAGGAAAAATCTGAGTAGGGGATTGGATGGGAATCAGAATTCTACGTTCAGTTTTGGTCCATGATTTACCTACCATTGAATTATAAATTCGATATAAATGTATAATTGTTAGTTTCAGGGAAAACAATCTAATTTTCACTGACATGTATCAACCAGGATTGAACGAAGAATTCTTCTTTCTGTACAAATCCTTTTTCATCGTGTTCCTAATTTCTTAGTTTAAACGTTGATTGAATTTAACAAACAAACTTTTCACATTTAAGTTAGCCTTGAACTGAAAGATTAACATATCAGTTTTGAATCAGCCCTGTCCATCTTATTCTGCAGCCCTCCAACTTGCTAACATTTTCTTTGACTTACCCGGTATGTCTGAAAACCTGAATGCTTTCTTGCAGATATCAACGAGCCTATGTTCAACACAATAAGTAATATCATAGTAAACGAAACAGCACCATTATACGTCAATTGCATGGTCGATTCCTATCCTGCTGCACAGTATAAATGGACCACATATCCAGGAAACGTTGTATCTAATTCAAGTGCTCTTGGCTTTGATTCAGTTAGTAGAAGTCATGCAACTGCATATCAATGTACAGCGTCGAATGCAGCTGGATCCAAAATATCCAAGAATCTTAACATCAAGGTCCAATGTAAGTTTAATTTACGAATAACTATGCTTATTTTGCATGTACTAAGTGGGCCAAAAAAATTAACGAGTTTGACTGCTGTTTAATGAAGGAACGTAACCGATGTTCAAAACTGAAAACATTCATCGGTCGGTAAAAGGCTAACTTACAGTTTAATATTTTGTTTCGTAAAATCATTTATCACGTGGACCCTGAAGTTAGGAAAATTCTGAGTAGGGGATCGGATGGGAATCAGAATTCCATGTTCCATTTTGGTCCATGATTTACCTACCATTGAATTATAAATTCGATATAAATGTATAAATGTTAGTTTCAGGAAGAACAATCTAAATTTCACTGACAAGTATCAACCAGAATAAAACGAGGAATTCTCGTTTCTGTACAAACCCTTTCCAGCACGCACGGGGGGGGGGGGGGAGTTCTTCCATAGTAAAGGTACCTGGGGATGTGCCGCGAGCAAGGGTATACTTTTCGGACTTCTAGTCTAGCCAAGGGTATCCTTTTTTGCAATTTTGCCCTATAGCAACGATCTAGCCAAGGGTATCAATTTTGACAACATTGGTCTAGTAAACGGTCATGATATCATATTTGGTACAAGTTTGACAAATTTGTCCAGGAAATGCTCAAAATTGGTCTAGCCAAGGGTACCATTTTCGTAAAAATTGATCAAGAGAAAGGTCAAAATGGTCTAGTCAAGGGTACCATTTTCGTAAAAACTATTCTAGCCTACGGTACCATTTTGAATATGCTCGCGACTGACCCCTGCCAAAAATTTGGCCCAAATCCGCCTACCCCCGTGCCAGCATCTGCCTAATTTGCATGTGCCTTTGGCAGAAAGATTAGATTAACATATCAGTTTTGAATATTAGCTGTTTCCATCTTATTCTGCAGCCCTCCAACTTGTTAACATTTTCTTTGACGTACCCTGTATGTCTGAAAACCCGAGTGCCTTTTTTTCAGTTATCGACGAGCCTACGTTCAACACAACAAGTAATATCATAGTAAACGAAACAGCACCATTATACGTCAGTTGCTCTGTGGCTTCCAACCCTGCTGCACAGTATAAATGGACTACATCATCCGGACGAGTTGTATCCAATTCAGCTGTTCTTGGCTTTGATTCAATTAGTAGAAGTCATGCAACTGCATATCAATGTACAGTGTCGAATGCAGCTGGATCCAAAATATCCAAGAATCTTAACATCAATGTCCAATGTAAGCTTAATTTATGAATAACTATGCTTATTTTGCATGTACTATGTGGGCCAAAAAAGTTAACACGTTTGAATGGCTGTTAAATGAAAGTACATGACCGATATTCAAAACTGACAATATTAATCTGTCAGTAAGAGGCTAACTTATATTTTAATATTTTGTTTGGTAAAATCATTTATAACACGGACATTGAATTTAGGAAAAATCTGAGTAGGGGATTGGATGGGAATCAGAATTCTATGTTCAATTTTGGTGCATGATTTACCTACCGTTGAATTATAAATTCGATGTAAATATTAGTTTCAGGAAAAACAATCTAATTGTCACTGACATGTATCAACCAGGATTGAACGACGAATTCTTCTTTCTGTACAAATCCTTTTCCAGCATGTTCCTAATTTCTTAGTTTAAACGTTGATTGACTTTAACAAAAAACTTTTCACATCTAAGTTAGCCTTGGACTGAAAGATTAACATATCAGTTTTGAATCAGCCCTGTCCATCTTCTTCCGCGGCCCTCCAACTTGTTAACATTTTCTTTGACTTACCCGGTATGTCTGAAAACCTGAATGCTTTCTTGCAGATATCAATGAGCCTACGTTCAACGCAATAAGTAATATCATAGTAAACGAAACAGCACCATTATACGTCAGTTGCATGGTCGATTCCTATCCTGCTGCACAGTATAAATGGATCACATCTTCAGGAAACGTTGTATCTAATTCAACTGTTCTTGCATTTGATTCAGTTAATAGAAGTCATGCAACTGCATATCAATGTACAGCGTCGAATGCAGCTGGATCCAAAATATCCAAGAATCTTAACATCAATGTCCAATGTAAGTTTAATTTACGAATAACTATGCTTATTTTGTATCTACTAAGTCTGCCAAAAAAAGTTAATACCTTTGAATGCTGTTGAATGAAAGTATGTGACCGATATTCAAAACTGACAATAATAATCTGTCAGTAAAAGGCTAACTTACAATTTAATATTTTGTTTCGTAAAATCATTTATCACTCAGACATTGAATTTAGGAAAATTCTGAGTAGGGGACTGGATGGGAATCGGAATTCTACGTTCAGTTTTGGTCCATGATTTACCTACCATTGAATTATAAATTCGATATAAATGTATAATTGTTAGTTTCAGGGAAAACAATCTAATTTTCACTGACATGTATCAACCAGAATAAAACGAGGAATTCTCGTTTCTGTACAAACCCTTTCCAGCACGCACGGGGGGGGGGATTCTTCCATAGTAAAGGTACCTGATGTGCCGCGAAAGGGTATACTTTTCGGACTTCTAGTCTAGCCAAGGGTATCCTTTTTTGCAATTTTGCCCTATAGCAACGATCTAGCCAAGGGTATCAATTTTGACAACATTGGTCTAGTAAACGGTCATGATATCATATTTGGTACAAGTACAAATTTGTCCAGGAAATGCTCAAAATTGGTCTAGCCAAGGGTACCATTTTCGTAAAAATTGATCAAGAGAAAGGTCAAAATGGTCTAGTCAAGGGTACCATTTTCGTAAAAACTATTCTAGCCTACGGTACCATTTTGAATATGCTCGCGACTGACCCCTGCCAAAAATTTGGCCCAAATCCGCCTACCCCCGTGCCAGCATCTGCCTAATTTGCATGTGCCTTTGGCAGAAAGATTAGATTAACATATCAATTTTGAATATCAGCTGTGTCCACCTTATTCCGCAGCCCTCCAACTTGTTAACATTTTATTTGACTCACCCGGTATGTCTGAAAACCTGAATGCTTTCTTGCAGATATCAACGAGCCTACGTTCAACACAATAAGTAATATCACAGTAAACGAAACAGCACCATTATACGTCAGTTGCTCGGTGGCTTCCAACCCTGCTGCACAGTATAAATGGATCACATCATCCGGACAAGTTGTATCCAATTCAGCTGTTCTTGGCTTTGATTCAGTTAGTAGAAGTCATGCAACTGCATATCAATGTACAGTGTCGAATGCAGCTGGATCCAAAATATCCAAGAATCTTAACATCAATGTCCAATGTAAGTTTAATTTATGAATAACTGTGCTTATTTTGCATGTACTAAGTGGGCCAAAAAAATTAAAACGTTTGAATGGCTGTTGAATGAAAAAAGTACGTGACCGATATTCAAAACTGAAAATAATAATCTGTCAGTAAAAGGCTAACTTATATTTTAATATTTTGTTTGGTAAAATCATTTATAACACGGGACATTGAATTTAGGAAAAATCTGAGTAGGGGATTGGATGGGAATCAGAATTCTATGTTCAGTTTTGGTGCATGATTTACCTACCATTGAATTATAAATTCGATGTAAATATTAGTTTCAGGAAAAACAATCTAAATTGTCACTGACATGTATCAACCAGGATTTAACGACGAATTATTCGAACTTTCTGTACAAACCTTTTCCAGCATGTTCCTAATTTCTTAGTTTAAACGTTGATTGACTTTAACAAAAAACTTTTCACATCTAAGTTAGCCTTGGACTGAAAGATTAACATATCAGTTTTGAATCAGCCCTGTCCATCTTCTTCCGCGGCCCTCCAACTTGTTAACATTTTCTTTGACTTACCCGGTATGTCTGAAAACCTGAATGCTTTCTTGCAGATATCAACGAGCCTACGTTCAACGCAATAAGTAATATCATAGTAAACGAAACAGCACCATTATACGTCAGTTGCATGGTCGATTCCTATCCTGCTGCACAGTATAAATGGACCAAATATCCAGGAAACGTTGTATCTAATTCAAGTGCTCTTGGCTTTGATTCAGTTAGTAGAAGTCATGCAACTGCATATCAATGTACAGCGTCGAATGCAGCTGGATCCAAAATATCCAAGAATCTTAACATCAAGGTCCAATGTAAGTTTAATTTACGAATAACTATGCTTATTTTGCATGTACTAAGTGGGCCAAAAAAATTAACGAGTTTGACTGCTGTTTAATGAAGGAACGTAACCGATGTTCAAAACTGAAAACATTCATCGGTCGGTAAAAGGCTAACTTACAGTTTAATATTTTGTTTCGTAAAATCATTTATCACGTGGACCCTGAAGTTAGGAAAATTCTGAGTAGGGGATCGGATGGGAATCAGAATTCCATGTTCCATTTTGGTCCATGATTTACCTACCATTGAATTATAAATTCGATATAAATGTATAAATGTTAGTTTCAGGAAGAACAATCTAAATTTCACTGACAAGTATCAACCAGAATAAAACGAGGAATTCTCGTTTCTGTACAAACCCTTTCCAGCACGCACGGGGGGGGGGGGAGTTCTTCCATAGTAAAGGTACCTGGGGATGTGCCGCGAGCAAGGGTATACTTTTCGGACTTCTAGTCTAGCCAAGGGTATCCTTTTTTGCAATTTTGCCCTATAGCAACGATCTAGCCAAGGGTATCAATTTTGACAACATTGGTCTAGTAAACGGTCATGATATCATATTTGGTACAAGTTTGACAAATTTGTCCAGGAAATGCTCAAAATTGGTCTAGCCAAGGGTACCATTTTCGTAAAAATTGATCAAGAGAAAGGTCAAAATGGTCTAGTCAAGGGTACCATTTTCGTAAAAACTATTCTAGCCTACGGTACCATTTTGAATATGCTCGCGACTGACCCCTGCCAAAAATTTGGCCCAAATCCGCCTACCCCCGTGCCAGCATCTGCCTAATTTGCATGTGCCTTTGGCAGAAAGATTAGATTAACATATCAGTTTTGAATATTAGCTGTTTCCATCTTATTCTGCAGCCCTCCAACTTGTTAACATTTTCTTTGACGTACCCTGTATGTCTGAAAACCCGAGTGCCTTTTTTTCAGTTATCGACGAGCCTACGTTCAACACAACAAGTAATATCATAGTAAACGAAACAGCACCATTATACGTCAGTTGCTCTGTGGCTTCCAACCCTGCTGCACAGTATAAATGGACTACATCATCCGGACGAGTTGTATCCAATTCAGCTGTTCTTGGCTTTGATTCAATTAGTAGAAGTCATGCAACTGCATATCAATGTACAGTGTCGAATGCAGCTGGATCCAAAATATCCAAGAATCTTAACATCAATGTCCAATGTAAGCTTAATTTATGAATAACTATGCTTATTTTGCATGTACTATGTGGGCCAAAAAAGTTAACACGTTTGAATGGCTGTTAAATGAAAGTACATGACCGATATTCAAAACTGACAATATTAATCTGTCAGTAAGAGGCTAACTTATATTTTAATATTTTGTTTGGTAAAATCATTTATAACACGGACATTGAATTTAGGAAAAATCTGAGTAGGGGATTGGATGGGAATCAGAATTCTATGTTCAATTTTGGTGCATGATTTACCTACCGTTGAATTATAAATTCGATGTAAATATTAGTTTCAGGAAAAACAATCTAATTGTCACTGACATGTATCAACCAGGATTGAACGACGAATTCTTCTTTCTGTACAAATCCTTTTCCAGCATGTTCCTAATTTCTTAGTTTAAACGTTGATTGACTTTAACAAAAAACTTTTCACATCTAAGTTAGCCTTGGACTGAAAGATTAACATATCAGTTTTGAATCAGCCCTGTCCATCTTCTTCCGCGGCCCTCCAACTTGTTAACATTTTCTTTGACTTACCCGGTATGTCTGAAAACCTGAATGCTTTCTTGCAGATATCAACGAGCCTACGTTCAACGCAATAAGTAATATCATAGTAAACGAAACAGCACCATTATACGTCAGTTGCATGGTCGATTCCTATCCTGCTGCACAGTATAAATGGACCAAATATCCAGGAAACGTTGTATCTAATTCAAGTGCTCTTGGCTTTGATTCAGTTAGTAGAAGTCATGCAACTGCATATCAATGTACAGCATCGAATGCAGCTGGATCCAAAGTATCCAAGAATCTTAACATCAATGTCCAATGTAAGTTTAATTTACGAATAACTATGCTTATTTTGCATGTACTAAGTGGGCCAAAAAATTAACGAGTTTGACTGCTGTTTAATGAAATAACGTAACCGATGTTCAAACATGAAAACATTCATCGGTCGGTAAAAGGCTAACTTACAGTTTAATATTTTGTTTCGTAAAATCATTTATCACGTGGACCCTGAAGTTAGGAAAATTCTGAGTAGGCGATCGTATGGGAATCAGAATTCCATGTTCCATTTTGGTCCATGATTTACCTACCATTGAATTATAAATTCGATATAAATGTAAAAATGTTAGTTTCAGGAAGAACAACCTAAATTTCACTGACAAGTATCAACCAGAATAAAACGAGGAATTCTCGTTTCTGTACAAACCCTTTCCAGCACGCACGGGGGGGGGGGGGTTCTTCCATAGTAAAGGTACCTGGGGATGTGCCGCGAGCAGGGGTATACTTTTTCGGACTTCTAGTCTAGCCAAGGGTACCCTTTTTTGCAATTTTGCCCTATAGCAACGATCTAGCCAAGGGTATCAATTTTGACAATATTGGTCTAGCAAACGGTCATGATATCATATTTGGTACAAATTTGACAAATTGGTCCAGAGAAAGGTCAAAATGGTCTAGCCAAGGGTACCATTTTCGTAAAAATTAGTCCAGCCTACGGTACCACTTTGAATATGCTCGCGACTGACCCCTGCCAAAAATTTGGCCGAGTTCCCCCACCCCCGTGCCAGCATGTGCCTAAATTGCATGTGCCTTTGGCTGAAAGATTAGATTAACATATCAGTTTTGAATATTAGCTGTGTCCATCTTATTCTGCAGCCCTCCAACTTGTTAACATTTTCTTTGACTTACCCTGTATGTCTGAAAACCCGAGTGCCTTTTTTTCAGTTATCGACGAGCCTACGTTCAACACAACAAGTAATATCATAGTAAACGAAACAGCACCATTATACGTCAGTTGCTCGGTTGCTTCCAACCCTGCTGCACAGTATAAATGGACTACATCATCCGGACAAGTTGTATCCAATTCAGCTGTTCTTGGCTTTGATTCAATTAGTAGAAGTCATGCAACTGCATATCAATGTACAGTGTCGAATGCAGCTGGATCCAAAATATCCAAGAATCTTAACATCAATGTCCAATGTAAGTTTAATTTATGAATAACTGTGCTTATTTTGCATGTACTAAGTGGGCCAAAAAAATTAAAACGTTTGAATGGCTGTTGAATGAAAAAAGTACGTGACCGATATTCAAAACTGAAAATAATAATCTGTCAGTAAGAGACTAACTTATATTTTAATATTTTGTTTGGTAAAATTATTTATAACGCGCACATTGAATTTAGGAAAATTCTGAGTAGGGGATTGTATGGGAATCAGAATTCCATGTTCCATTTTGGTCCATGATTTACCTACCATTGAATTATAAATTCGATATAAATGTTAGTTTCAGGAAAAACAATCTAATTTTCACTGACAAGTATCAACCAGGATTGAACGAAGCCAGCATGTTCCTAATCTCTTCATCTAAACGTTGAGTGACTTTAACAAACAAACTTTTCACATCTAAGTTAGCTTTTGACTGAAAGATTAACATATCAGTTTTGAATCAGCTTTGTGCATCTTTTTCCGCAGCCCTCCAACTTGTCAACATTTTCTTTGACTTACCTGGTATGTCTCCAAACCTGAATGCTCTCTTACAGATATCGACGAGCCTACGTTCAACACAACAAGTAATATCACAGTAAACGAAACAGCACCATTATACGTCAGTTGCTCGGTGGCTTCCAACCCTGCTGCACAGTCTAAATGGACTACATCATCCGGACAAGTTGTATCCAACTCAGCTGTTCTTGGTTTTGATTCAATTAGTAGAAGTCATGCAACTGCATATCAATGTACAGTGTCGAATGCAGCTGGATCCAAAATATCCAAGAATCTTAACATCAATGTCCAATGTAAGTTTAATTTATGAATAACTGTTCTTATTTTGCATGTACTAAGTTGACCAAAAAAAAGTTAACACATTTGAATGGCTGTTAAATGAAAGTACGTGACTGATATTCGAAACTGACAATATTAATCTGTGAGTAAAAGCCTAACTTACAGTTCAAAATTAATTTGGTAAAATCATTTATCACGTGGACACTGAATTTAGGAAAATTCTGAGTAGGAGATTGGATGGGAATCAGAATTCCATGTTCAGTTTTGGTCCATGATTTACGTACCATTGAATTATAAACTCGATCTAAATAATAGTTTCAGGAAAAACAATCTAAATTTCACTGACCATTATCAACCTGGATTTAACGAAGAATTATCGTTTCTGTGCAAACCATTTTCCAGCATGTTCCTAATCTCTTAGGGCCCATTCTCTTTACCCTGTACGTGAATGATATGCCAAATGCAACTACACTGGAGCCAAGGCTCTTTGCTGATGACACAAATATCTTTAATTTTGGGGATAACCTCCAAAATTTAACTCAACAGACTAATATAGAGCTAGAAAAGCTGAACGAATGGCTTAAAGCAAACAAGCTCAAAGTAAATACAGGGAAAACGAATTTCTGTCTTTTCAATCCTAATAATAAAACAGAAGCACAAGATGCAATAACAATCAAAATGGGCGACACTTTAAAACAGTGTGAAGAAATTAAATATCTTGGCATTAAATTGGATTCAAAATTGACCTGGAAAAACCACATCGAAAAGGTCAAACTTGAAACAATAAAATTTGCATCTATATTCTATAAACTTCGGTACAGTGTCCCGAAGCAGTGTTTAACAGTGCTATATAGCTCAATGGTCCTCTCTAAAATAGCTTATTCACTTAAAACATATGGATTAGCCGCGAAGAAATACCTAAACGAACTTCAAACGTTACAAAATAGGATACTACGAATCTTGTACTTTAAAGATCGCAGGTATCCGACTAACGCCTTGCATAAAGAGCTAAATTTTCTCAAAATAAACGACCTTTACGAACTAAAGATACTGAAATTCATGCACAACATATACCATAATGATAAAAACGTGCCAGACGTGTTTCAAAACTACTTCCGCACAAATGAAAGTAGGCACAACTACGCAACACGCCAAAGTAAACACTACGAGATCCCTAAAGCACAAAGAAAATGGGGCGAAAAAATGATATTGAATAAAGGAGCCCGTTTATGGAATGACCTTCCATATAATCTTAAAAACATGATTCAAGTAAAAGCATTTTCAAAACAAATTAAACAAAGAATAATAAACAACTACTAACTTAACTTAGATTACGATTAGCAACATACCGCAACGAAACCAACAACTGTTATTCCAATACATACTTAGCCTCTCTGTTAAATTTTGAAACAGCTACATAGTACTTGTACTATTTTCATTCAGATTTTTAGTTTTATTTTCTCATTTTATTTAACGGTCCAGGCTTGATAAGCGATGCTTCTCCTGGGTCGTATAGAATACACATTTTTAATGAGAACTTTGTATCAGGGTGTATTTCTATGAATAAAATTGAATTGAATTGAATCTTCGTCTAAACGTTGAGTGACTTTAACAAACAAACTTTTCACATCTAAGTTGGCTTTTGACTGAAAGATTAACATATCAGTTTTGAATCAGCTTTGTGCATCTTTTTCCGCAGCCCTCCAACTTGTCAACATTTTCTTTGACTTACCTGGTATGTCTCCAAACCTGAATGCTTTCTTACAGATATCGACGAGCCTACGTTCAACACAACAAGTAATGTCACAGTAAACGAAACATCACCATTATACGTCAGTTGCTCTGTGACTTCCAACCCTGCTGCACAGTCTAAATGGACTACATCATCCGGACAAGTTGTATCCAACTCAGCTGTTCTTGGCTTTGATTCAGTTAGTAGAAGTCATGCAACTGCATATCAATGTACTGTGTCGAATGCAGCTGGATCCAAAATATCCAAGAATCTTAACATCAATGTCCAATGTAAGTTTAATTTACGGATAACTATGCTTATTTTGCATGTACTAAGTCTGCCAAAAAAGCTAATACCTTTGAATGCTGTTGAATGAAAGTACGTGACCGATATTCAAAACTGACAATATTAATCTGTCAGTAAGAGGCTATATTACATTTCAATACTTTGTTTGGCAAAATCATTTATCATGTGGACACTGAATTTAGGAAAATTCTGAGTAGGAGATTGGATGGTAATCAGAATTCCATGTTCAGTTTTGGTCCATGACTTACCTACCATTGAATTATAAACTCGATATAAATGTTAGTTTCAGGAAAAACAATCTAATTTTCACTGACATGTATCAACCAGGATTGAACGTGGAATTCTAAACCCTTTTCTAGCATGTGCCTAATTTCTTCGTCTAAACATTGAATGACTTTAACAAACAAACTTTTTACATCTGAGTTTGCCTTTGACTTAAAGATTAACATAACAATTTTGAATATTAGCTCTGTCCATCTTATTCTGTAGCCCTCCAACTTGTTAACATTTCTTTGGCTTACCTGGTATGTCTGAAAACCTTAATGCTTTCTTGCAGATATCGACGAGCCTACGTTCAACGCAACAAGTAATATCACAGTAAACGAAACATCACCATTATACGTCAGTTGCTCTGTGGATTCCAACCCTGCTGCACAGTATAAATGGACTACATCATCCGGACGAGTTGTATCCAATTCAGCTGTTCTTGGCTTTGATTCAATTAGTAGAAGTCATGCAACTGCATATCAATGTACAGTGTCGAATGCAGCTGGATCCAAAATATCCAAGAATCTTAACATCAATGTCCAATGTAAGTTTAATTTACGAATAACTATGCTTATTTTGCATGTACAGGGTGTCCCAAAAAAATTGTGCCCCGTTTGTCTGAAGATTGCAACTAAACGGCAAAAGATATTCGCCAAATTTTTGCATGATGGTGCTCTTCAGATGTTCAATTAAAGTTTGCCACCATCCTTATAAAACTCCGTTGAAAAATGATGGAGCTATGACCTTCAGGAGACCAAATTTGCCCGATCACTGAAACCAGCAGTCGGCCATTTTGTCTTACTATTTTGCAGCGATAAATAGCTTCATGGATTGAAAATGAAACAGCAGCCTCCAATGTCATAGCTCCCGTGAAAATTCCGATAATCCTCGAAGAGTTCCACTATTTCTGACCTCACAGAAATTATTTTTTACCTCACGTGAAGATACTTATCACTGCAAACTAGTAAAACAAAATGGCCGACAGCTGGTTTCAGTCATCAGGCAAATTTGGCCTTCTGAAGGTCATAGCTCCATCATTTTTCAACGGATTTTTACGGGGATGGTGGCAAGCTTTAATTGAACATCTGAAGAGCACCATCATGCAAAGGTTTGGCGAGTATCTTTTGTCGTTTTGTCGCAATCTTTAGACAAACGGGGCACTTTTTTTTTGGGACACCCTGTACTAAGTTGGCCAAAAAAAGTTAACACGTTTAAATGGCTGTTGAATGAAAGTACGTGACCGATGGCATTCAAATTGAAATGTTTATCTATCAGTAAAATCAGTTGGTTAAATCACGTGGACCCTGAATTTAGGAAAATGCGTGTTAGGATATTGTATGGGAGCGAGAATTCCATGTTCGATTTTAGTCCATGATTTACTTGCCATTGAAATGTAAATTCAACCTAAAATATAAGTTTCAGAAATAGAATTTAAGTTTCAAAACTGTTCATGCAGACATTGTATATTGTAAGGAAACTAATTCATTATAAGGTCTGCCGCAATGAGGTCTGCAAAAATTGTTAAAAGAAACAAATAGATATTTTCAGGATGAGCGTGCCGCGCTCTAAGCTAGTTCCCAGATCGTCGCAGCCGCGAACGACAATTTCAGGATGAGTCGTTCGCGGGCTGCGACGATCTGGGAACTAGTTTAGAGCGTGGCACTGTTCAAAAATCTTAGGCCGTTATGAACTTGAGTAAGCAAGAATGGCTGCCGAGGCAAAAGCGCAGAGATACTCGCGAAATGAAGACGAGCAAAGTAACGAACTACATTCATTCATTTAGTAACATTTAGGCCAGGTATTGTGGACACGATCGACACAAATTGTGTCCACAATACCCATGCTTGGGCGCTTCTGTATCATTGGCTGTTTCTCACCTAATCATTTTGATCCTTCTTTAGATATTGATGAACCAAAGCTTGGTGTCTCATCGGCCAGCATCACATTAAATGAAACAGCACCGTTGTCCGTCAATTGCTCCGTGACTGCCAACCCAATTGCACGATTTATATGGGCTACGTCATTAGGAAGAGTTGTATCAAACTCTCCTGTTCTTGCATTCAATTCAATCAGCCGAAACAATGAAAGCATCTATCAATGTATTGTGACGAATGCAGCTGGATCCCAAACATCCAAAAGTCTATCTGTCATTGTTCACTGTAAGTGAATTATGTTATTGTCTGGGAAAATCAGTTCGTAGCGAGCATAACAAAGACAGAGTTTGAAACACCCATTTATTTTGCTACTTCAAGTTTGCATGTTAATTTTGATATGGTTTGGGATAAAATTGTGTGGAATTTATGTATTTGACTGGTAAAATTCAATGTTGAATCCGAAAAGTATGGGGTAAAAGAGCTAAAAAGGTATAATTTTTTCATTGTCGTATCATTGCGTGTAGCTAAAGAAACGACAGGGGTTTGGGCGTTTCTTTAGCCTATTTATTCACTTTACGTCAATTTCATGCATCGTTAATGTTTATAATAGCATGATCCCTGATCAAAATTTCTCATTCTGTTTCCTTAGTTATTGATAAACCAACATTCAACACATCAAGGAGTATGACACTGATCGAAACAGCGATGTTTGGTGTCAGTTGTTCTGTAACCTCAAACCCTTCAGCTGTATATGAATGGACAGTAACATCAGGAAGGGTTGTCTCTCAATCTGCCCTTCTTGCGTTTGCTCCAATCAATAGACATGACAGCAGCTCCTATCGGTGCAAAGCTTCGAATGCGGCTGGCTCCAAATCATCAATTAATCTTACGATACATGTTCAGTGTAAGTGAATCTTCTTATATGATCCATCTATGAATCCATTAAAGTTAGTTGACTGAGACAAATAGCGTATCAGATAGTTGCTGCCGAAGGCAGCCTAACTATTCTGCTTCTATCAGCGAGTCAGCGAGCGAAATTAGCCTGTCTGCCTGCTGCCTGCCTGTCTGTCTGCCGTCAGGCTATGTCGATAGACGGGCCAGCTCACGGCTACGGTTTGCGGGCTCGCGGCTTGTGAGCATTTATCCAACAACCAACAACAAAAGTTCTCCAATAAAAGATAATGAGTTCTTCCTACCTACTTTACTACCTAACTACGTCAATGGACGACAAAGGTTTGTTTCTGACAATGCAGATCTCAATATTACGGACCACGAAACCATGGACTACAGAACTACGGAATCAAGAGCCTTGGACTCAGGAACTAGAAACCGGCGGAGGAAAGTAACTCAATATTCTAAATCATTTACCTTTTGAACCATTACCCAACTGTAAATTCGAACATAATACACGTTTCCTTAGCGACAATCATTCAATTAATTTCTTTAAAAATAAACCTCGCTACAGTCGCATTTGGTACAAATACTGATCGGCAGCACTCGCTGACTGTTGTTATATCTAGTAATACGATATATGTTCAGTGTGAGTGAATCTTGTTATATGATCCATCTATGGATCCATTAAACTTAGTTGACGGAGATATATAGCTAGCTCAAGAGCTGCATAAGCAAGTCTAAAATCAGCATATTGTATTTGTATTTTCGATACGTGCGTGGATATTGTTGAGCTGGAGGAACAATAGCGTGCGTAGGCGTTTTCTTTGTCCTATTGATAGATTACTTCCACTTTGTTCTGTTCATAAATTATAAACTTTTGGAAAAACTGCTACTAATTACACTACCTGCAGCCTATTTTACGAACACTACAAAGACGATATCATAGGGAGCAAAAGAAAATGCCCACACAGCAAAACAATTTTTAATGCACATAACAAGAAAATTGACACCTTTTACTGCCTAAAGCAGAATATTTCATTGTTAATCGCAACTTTTTTTTGTCACATGCAAAACTTTCATATACCTGAAGCGATTTCATTGTTCATAGCAAATTCTACTGTTGATTGCAAGTTTTACTGTTCATTGCAAGTTTTACTGTTCATTGCCAATTCTACTGTTGATTGCAAGTTTTACTGTTCATTACCAATTCTATTGTTCATTGCCAATTCTACTGTTGATTGCAAGTTTTACTGTTGATTGCAAGTTTTACTGTTCATTGCCAATTCTATTGTTCATTGCCAATTCTACTGTTCATTGCAAGTTTTACTGTTCAGTGCAAGTTTTACTGTTCATTGCCAATTCTATTGTTCATTGCCAATTCTACTGTTCATTGCAAGTTTTACTGTTCATTGCAAGTTTTACTGTTCATTGCAAGTTTTACTGTTCATTGCCGATTCTACTGTTCATTGCAAGTTTTACGGTTCATTGCAAATTCTATTGTTCATTGCCAATTCAACTGTTGATTGCAAGTTCTTATGTTCATTGCAAATTCTATTGTTGATGCAAGTTTTTCCGTTGATTACAAGTTTTACTGTTGATTGCAAGTTTTACTGTTGATTGCAAGTTTTACTGTTCATTGCAAGTTTTACTGTTCATTGTGAATTCTACTGTTAGTTGCAAAATTTTATTGTTCATTACATGCCCAAAACCACCATCCTTTCAAAATCGAGAGGACAGATATTATTATCGATACACTGAATAGCAGGTCCGAATGAATCGGAACCATTATTATTATTACTATTATTATTATCAATTTATTTAAAGTAGGCCCACATACATATGTATATACATACAAGACATACAAGACATATATACATACAGGGTGTCCCAAAAAAATTGTGCCCCGTTTGTCTGAAGATTGCAACAAAACGGAAAAAGATTCTCGCCAACTTTTTGCATGATGGTGCTCTTCAGATGTTCAATTAAAGTTTGCTACCATCCATGTCAAAATCTGTTGAAAAATGATGGAGCTATGACCTTCTGAAGAACAAATTTGCCAGATGACTGAAACCAGCGGTTGGCCATTTTGTCTTACTATTTGCAGTCATAAGTATCTTCACGTGAGGTAAGAAATAATTTCTGTGAGGTCAGAAATAGTGGAACTCTCCGAGGATTATCGGAATTTTCACGAGAGCTATGACATTGGAGGCTGCTGTTTCATTTTCAATCCATGAAGCTATTTATCGCTCCAAAATAGTAAGACAAAATGGCCGATCGCTGGTTTCAGTGATCGGGCAAATTTGGTCTCCTGAAGGTCATAGCTCCATCATTTTTCAACGGATTTTCATGGGGATGGTGGCAAACTTTAATCGAACATCTGAAGAGCACCATCATGCAAAAGTTTGGCAAGAATCTTATGCCGTTTTGTCGCAATCTTCAGACAAACGGGGCACAATTTTTTTGGGACACCCTGTATATATACAAGACATACAAGACATGTATACATATACATACAATACATACATACATATACATACAATAGATATAAACTAAGAGCTAATTCAAGCCTACTCATGCCCTTGTGCACGCAAAGCCTATCCGACCCAATAACATACTTTGCACTAGCAAGGTATAAACAGTTGCTGTTGCTGTACAGTGTCATAATATTTTAGAGTGCAAACTGCAAAGGTTTCTTGGCTTTTTAAGCCCTCTGGGGCTAGTTCCTTGTGGAAAAATGAGCGTATAATAAATGTGCCTTGGTAGCGTTTTATTACGAATAACAAGGACAGAGTTTGTAACACAATAGCATGAGTTGATTTTGTTGAAACCTGAATTCAAAGTGATTAGCGATTGCAGACAAAGGAAATTCCTTCAACCAATGACTCAAGACAAACAAAGCCGCAAAAGTTTCTCTGAAACCCAGGTAGCTAGCGCGCACGTTGTGCATTTCAGAAATTGTTTTTAAGAGCAAACATGAGCATATATCGAAAGAAGAAGGATATATCCACACATCTACCTCGGATATTTTATCTATTTCGTTCAGAAGCTGAGTAGTAAGTGTTTTTATTACACCCAAAAAAATAAGAGAATTGAATCGCCTCCCAATCGGCTTTTGAACCAAATAAATAAAATGCCCGAGGTATATGTGGAGAAATATCCTTCTTCTTTTCAGAGAAATTTTAGAGAAATTTCAGAGTAATTTCAGAGAGGTTTCAGAGAATTTCTTGCGGCTTTATTTATTTTGAATTACTGGTTGAGGGAACTTCCTTTGTCTGCGATCGCTAATTGCTTTGAATTCAGGTGTCAATCAAAAGCAATTCATGCTATCATACTATTGTCTTACTATCCTTGTTATTATCAATGCTAACAGGAAACTTTCTTTTTTGGTATTATTGATTTCAACGTAAATTGTCTATTTTCCTGTCTTTTGCTAGATTTGGACCCTCCAGTTATCACAACAAGTGGCAGTTTTAGCAACGGTACCAACGCTTCTATGTCATGCTCATTTGAAGGGAAGCCAAAGCCAGCTGTTTCATGGAAAAAAGACGGTGGTTCTGTCAAAAATGGAAGTGCAATTCAATGGAAACCAATTTTGATTTCTGATAATGGAAGTTACACCTGTAGCGTGTCGAATGTAGTTGGAGTCAAGAGAAAGAGAGAAGCAATCATTGTTAAGTGTTAGTTACTTTACTTCATTTGTATCTCTAAAGCAAAGAAAAATGTTGTCTCTGTTTTCTTGTTGTTGTCATTGTTGCCTCCCGTTTACATTTTTTCTGCTAAACCGGAACCCTCTTGCTCCTCCGGTCTATTGACAATTTTGTGCTGGAGCAGTGAACTGTAACAAGTTTGTAGCGGATCAAAAGTGTACCGCCACAATGTAAACAAGGTCTAAGGCTTCTCTTGCACAGTACCGGGTTTCTTTTTAAATCCGATTGGATCATGCAATTTTGTATCTATTTAGACAGTTATTCAATGAAAACGAATCGTTTTTACTCAATGAAAGCGAATCTGGGCAAAAGCAGACTTAGGGCCTTCAATGCGAAATTTTTTTATGACGCTGTATCTAGATTTTGTTCTTAATGCTCAGTTAGTAAACATTACTGTCCTCTTTACAGATCCTCCAATCCTCACAGTGACGTCATCAGTCTCACTTCCACACGTGGCTATAAACTCTTCGTTGGCGTTAACGTGCACTGTTTCAAGTGAGCCCGTTTCCGATGTCACATGGAAGAAAAACAATGTCCTAATCAAAATAGGAAACAGCATTTCACCGCTTGTTGTTGTGTTAGCACGACTGCAACATGTTGATACCGCTGTGTACACCTGCTCAGCAGAGAACCGTGAAGGCCAGAAATCAGTCATAAAGCAGGTCGTCGTTCAAGGTAAGAGAGCGCATCTGACTTACCATTCCAAATAACAAGGGCAGATTTTGTAACACAATAGTATCAGTTGCTTTTGATTAACACCTAGATACAAAGCGATTTGTGATTGCAGATAAAGGAAATTCCATGCCCGGTTGGTCAAGTCATAGACAAAAACAAAGCAAGCTGCAAAGCGTTGCTCTGAAACCCAGGTAGCTAGCTCGCTTGTTGTGAATTCCAATAATGCTCAAAAGAATTCGACATGAGCATGTATCGAATGAAGAAGGACATATCTAAACATCTACCACGGGCATTTTATCTATTTTTTCAGAAGCTGAGCTGTAAGTGCTTTAATCACATCCAAAATGTAAGGGTATTGAATCACCTCTCAATTGGCTTTTGCACCAAGTGAATAATATGCCCGAGACAGATGTTTAGATGTATCCTTCTTCTTTCGATATGTGCTCATGCTTGCTCTTAAAATCCATTTCTGGAATGCACAGCGAGGCATGGGTTTCAGGGCAACTTTTGCCGCTTCCTTTGTGTTTGTTCATATGAGTTGACCGACCAGGTATGGAAAAATTCCCTTTGATCTGCTGCAATCACAAACTGCTTTGCACCTAAGTGTCAATAAAAAGTAGCGGATTCTATTGTAACATTATCTGTTCTTGCTTTCCTAATAACAAGGGCAGATTTAGTAACACAATAGCATCAATTGCTAAAACTGTCGTCCTGTCCACGCAAAAGGTGGTTTTTGAGAGAAATCACGAGTTTATAGCAAAAGAAGAAGGAAAGATATAAAGATCTAACTGGCGAATTGTGTTTATTTGATTCAGAAGCCGAGCAGAAGGCCTTGCAATTATCCCACAATTACCACTAAGCTCCTGAATCAAATAAACAAACTCCGCCAGGCAAGACAGATCTTTAGATTGATCGATCTTCTTCTGTTATAGACTCATGCTTTTTCTTAAAAACCACCTTTTGCAAAGCTTGCTTACGATAGCTTGTCCTCCTGGTTTCAGGCGGGTTCAGGTAAACTTTTGCGGCTTTGCTTGTCGGCAATCGCTAATGGCTTTGAGTTCCGGGGTCAATCAAAAGTAACTGATGCAACTGTGTTGCAAAATCTGCCCTTGTTATTCCAGATTTGACATTATTGCTGACTGTTATGGCATTTAAAGGCACATATGGATGGATCGCATCCAAATATATAACCTGTGTTCCAATAAAGAGTATTCCCGCTTATTTTTCTTTTTGATCGCTTTTGTCATCAATGATCCAGGGTTATTTAAGGAAGGTAAAGTGTTCTTTTTCATTACTTAAAGTGTATGAAATAACGCATTGAAAAACCTCATTCTGAGCTATCCTCTTGGAGCAACATCGTTCATCTTGCCTTGATAACCAGCAAAGTGAGATTTTCTATTTTCCTTTAACTTTACAATAATACTTTGCGTTTCTTTCTAACGGTTATGACCAAACTACAAGCTTAATATACAAAAGGAAATTAATCTTGTAATCGTCAGTGCTTTTTGCAGTATGCTTCAAAATCAGGCAATCTTAAAAAGAGCATAATTTACTAATTTTAAAACCAATTGCAAGGTCAGCTATGCCTGGCAAAATAATTTGCCATTGATATTCTTGCCAAAGAAAAAAATTGTTAGTGATTTTTCAACCAGGAGTGCAGGAGTTCTTCATATTTGTCACATCAATATACGTGTTTCCTCTGATATTTTTGTCCATCTAGGCCCTCCTGATCCACCAACGGGTATCATTACAAGTCAACATGGCTCACGAAGGATACAACTGAGATGGACAGCCCCAAGCTTTGTTGGAAATAGTCCTATTACGACATACAAGATACGTTATGGTGAAGACAATTTATATAAACTTGAAGTTACTGAGAACGTGCTGTCTTACAATTTCATGAATCTGAAGCCATTTACGAGATACTACTTTAGACTGGTGGTGCTGAATAGCCAAGGATCTAGCAGTCCTGCATATTTCAGTCAGAAAACAAAAATAGAAGGTAAGAGTTCTCAGCATGGGGCTCAAATTTTTCAAATTACCTATCCAAACACTTAAATTGTTTTTGATCGCAGACATTTCTCATGACATCCACTTTGAGACAGACTTCAGCTGTAGACACAGCCCTCTGCTCGCCAGGGTATCGATCAGTAATCCCAGTAGTACTGTATGGTAATTTTGTAAGTAGTGTAGCTTGTAACATGTATTGTAACTTTTGGTGGAAGTAGCAACTACAACACGATGCATCGCCTATTTCCATTAGTTCTACCATATATGTCTACCATACAACTCTCTTATTCATTTTCAGATCCACCAAAGCCGACAAATCTCCCAAAAGTTCCAGCCGCCACTTCGCCAAATACTGCCACGATTATAATGCAGAAATTCAACAATGATTTTGGCGTAATCAGGTGGGTACCAACAACTTTCTACAGAAACCACCAGGAATGCAGAAATTAGATTTTAAATTCAAGAGAAACTTGAAGTAAAATCAATGCAGTGTTTTACACATCTTTCTTTGCAGATAATCTGCAAGGGAATGAGATAAACGCTTGCAAAAGTTTAACCAGCTAAACCTACTGTCAGCTAATAATAGGTGATAATGATTTTTATGGGAGGTAAAAAAAACATCTCAACGTCATTAAATGTTATCAATTTCTGTCCGAGAGACAAATGTTGTTTTAGCCAAGCAAGTGCAAATGTAACCAATCACTTGTCATACTGGGTGATTCAAAAGGAATAAAACATTTGGTTGGCTGTGAAATAAAGAGTATTTGGCCTGTATTCAAAACTAAAATTTTAATACCGGGTGCGCCAAAATAAACTATGCGCGTTTGGCAGGCCACAATAAATCGTACACAGGTCCGATTTTGAAGATTTATGACTTAATCGTTAGCAGAAAGCCTGAATTAGATACTGAGATTTTTGCAATTTTTTTCATTTTCAGTTTTTAGAGCTAAAAGCGAGTTTCCTAAAACTTGTTTTCGAAAACACTGAAAACGATCAAAAAGCATCGATCAAGTTTTCCAAAGAATCGACATGAATGGGCAAAGAGAGAACTTGTTCGTGGTGATTTGGGATTTAGAAATCGACCAATTGTAATCTGTTGTACCAGAATTCGTACTGTACCCCCAAATCCCCCTGAAAACGTTTTCTCTTTGTTCATTCATGTTAAATCTTTAGAATTTGACCGACGTTTTTTGGTCGTTTTCAATGTTTTCGAAAACTAAAATTTTAGGAAACTCACTTCTAGCTCTAGAAATTGAAAACGGAAAAATTTGCAAAAATCCCAGTATCTAATTCAGGCTTTCTGCTAACGATTAAGTAATAAATATTCAAAATCGGACCTGAGTACGATTTATTGTGGCCTGCCAAACGTGCATAGGTTATTTTGGCGCACCCGGTATATCAGTCAAAGGCCAACTTAGATGGGAAAATTTTGTTTCATAAAATCACTCAAAAATTAGAGGTATGCCAGAGCATGTAAGGCTCTCCCCAATCATTCTCTGGTCTGAAAATGCATTCATATTCTCTCTTCATAGATTTTACCAAGTGATTGTTATGAAAGTGACGTCTCAATCTACAACTGCACCGACCAACTCACTGACAAACTTAAATGGATTCTCCTCATCATCAAGCAATGCTCCGTACATAACAGCTGAATTTTCATCAAGTGTTTTCGACAAAGCAGACACACATTATTTTGTGATTGGAGACGAAAAGAAAACAAATAAAAATGCAGCCATCAAACGAAAGCGTAGAGCAGTCCAAGGTATTTCGCATTCATTGTTAGGAATAAATTAAAGAAATAAAATGACCGCAGCATAGTTTGAACCCATGAAAAATGACAATATTTGGATTTGATATACTTTAAACATATTCATAGAGCGAAGCATTTCCAACAACACGATTTACAACTAGCCCAGTTCCTATGAGCGAGCAGGGCGATGGTGTTGTGGCGCAGCAGTGGTGTAATCGTCTGAATTTGGAGCTGAAACTGTCAAGCGGACAGGGATCGATACCAGGTAGGGCCCCACCACTTCAGCATCAAGACAAGGGGTTGCAGTCTTGATTAGATCTCCTCTATTTCTGTGATCCCAGTGCTTGGCGCTAAAACTGCAACGTCACCTTTGGGTGGGTACTGGTGATTACTAGGTCTCAACGTGATATTTTACCCAGTTCCATGTTCTGTCCCTATGATAGGAAAGAAAGACCTTTTGCCCGTTGGTGGTTTTCATCTGTGGTATTTCTATTTTGACACCGAGGCATATTTCTCTGTTCAACCAATAGAATACTACTACAACAGCACCTAATACACAAAATATCTTTAAATGCTGTTTATAGCCTAGAGCTTAACGTTTCGGGTTTAACCCTTCTTCAGTAATAACGAAAAAAGTAAAAAAAGTCGAAAAAGGTCTTTTCGTTACTACTTTTTTCGTTACTACTGAAAAACTGAAAAACAAATTTGCAAAATTTCCTAAATCTAACTCAAGCTTTGTACTAAAGATTAAGTCATAGATCTTCAAAATCGGTCCAATGTACGTTTTATCGTGGCCTGCCAAAAAGTGCATAGTTCATTTTGGCGCACCCGGTATGAACCACTACATGATGCTGCATCTTTGAAATTGTTGTCTGAATCATATGTCTTTGTTTACTTCCAGATTACTACAATGCACCGTTACTTGCTGAGTCAACATACAAAGTCTTTTACAGAGCGTACATCAATGACAACACCTTCACATCTACTGATTGGATCGAATTGAAAACAAAGCAAGAGTCAGGCCTACCAGGAGGTGCAATTGCTGGTATTTTGATTGGATGTAATCTTCTTGCAGCCCTTATTGTCTGCGCTTATATCGTTTATAAAAAAAAGCGGAATGAACCGGAAGTGGTGCTTGGAACGAATGCAGGAATGAAGGGCGAATTTCGTAAAACAGAACAAGTGCGTTTCTGATAAGACAAAGAGACCTACAGTACTGAGGAATTGACTTCCGACTTTCAGCGCATGATATATCGATTTTTCTGTTTATTTTGATTTGATTTGACTGAGTGTGTACTTCGGAGGTGTAAAATCTATTCTTCAGAAAAACAGATACCTTTGTCTTATTAGAGACCCAATTCTTTTGTTTCACAACAAAATGCACCCTTTCTAATAACATCCATTCTAATAGTTTTCTTATAACATAACATCCAAATGATTACATTTGTAGAAGAAATGAGAAGAACTAGAACTTGAACTGGGCAGAACAAACGTTAGCCGATTTTGTCTATTTCCTGGACTCAAAAGTTTTGCGATTCGCAATGAAATGTTTGATTGACAGATACATAGCACGCACTTCTAAACCTAATAGAGAAATGCAAAAAGATTTCAGACAGAAAGGTTACGCTGGCGCAGTTTTGAGGGATCTCTCAAAAGCGTTTGATTGCCTTGACCATGAACTCTTAATATAAAAATTTGATGCATATGGTTCCAGTATAAATGCGCTGCATTTTATCCACGGCTATCTCACCAATAGAAAATACAGGGTAAAAGTGAATGGAGCATTTAGTGAATGGCAAGAGACTAAACTAGTAGTTGTCCCTCAAGGGTCTGTCTTAGGGCCCCTCCTTATTAATATTTCTACTAAATATCTGTTTCATCTACTCTCAAGTACCGAATAAACGGGGGGGGGTGAGAATAATCGGGGGGTTGGAAATGGTTCAATATAATAATAATCGGGGGGGGGTTGGAACAATCGGGGGGGGGGGGGTTGGAAAAATTGAGAATAGTCGTTTTTCGTTTTCTTAGTAAAACACGTATCTAACATGGGTACCACGTATGTAAAACACGTATGTAACGCGGGTCAGACAAACAAAGGAGAATAAAGTTAATAAAAACAATAAGTACATTTGCTTAGCAGGAATTATTAAAAAATAATGTTCACTATTATTTCTATTTTTCAAGAATTAATAAAAGGGGGGGGTTGGAATAAAAGTGGGGGTGTTGGAAAATTTTTCAAAAATTAATAAGCGGGGGGGGGGACGATTATTCGGTACTTGAGAGTACTAAACATCTGTAATTGTGCCGATGGTGCAACTATCTATGTCTGCGATTATCAGCTTGAAAAATTTCTGAGTCGGTTAGAGCAGGAATGCTTCGAAACTCTCTGGATGGTTCCATGAAAACTAAATGAAGCTAAATGATGAAAATTGCCACTTGCTAGTATTTGATGACAAAACTAATGATCTTTCTGTGACAGTGGGAAATTATTTGATCAAGGATAGCACTGAAGAAAACCGCTAGGTGTTACCTCATATAAAAATCTTTATTTCAAAACCCACCTAGCTTCTCTCTGTAAAAAATGGCTAGTCAGAAACTTCATGCACTGGCGCTGATATAAAAGTTTGTGAGTATAGAAAAATTAATACAGATGATGAAAAAGTTTGTCATGTCACAGTTCAGCCATTGTCCTCTGTAACAGACATATTAATACTAAAATAAAATAAATAAGATTCACGAACGAGCTCTACGGATCGCATACGAACACAGTCACTCTTGTCTTGAATCCCATTTAGAAAGGGATAATTCTGTCTCTCTTCATCAGAAGAATCTGCAGTTGTTGTTGGTTAAAACTTTTTAAACTAAGGTAAATTTAAATCCAAACTTCATAAAAGATATCTTTGTTGAAAGAACGGAAAACTATAATTTAAGAAGTGAGAATACTCCACAGTTGCCAAAAGCCAGAACAAGAACATACGGAATTGAATCTGCATCGTGTCTAGGACAATGGCTTTGGCATGCATTGCCTGAAATTTTTAAACAATTGGAAAATCTTGCAATATTGAAAAGAAAAATAAGGAACTGAAAAGGACCAGACTGAAACTGTCGTCTTTGTAAAATATAGATTGCAGATTTGAGGGTATTTATAGTTGATTTTTGCAATTTTCTTGTATATGGTATTATGTAAATAGGTAAATAGTTGGCTTTGATTAGCTGTAGTTAGCTATTTTTTCATGTTGCCAACTATAAATTAAAGGCAATGTGTCCATGTAAGTAGCATGCTTCAAGGGGGGATATTTCGGAAACATATGGTGTTTTCCTATGTATTCACGTGAATCATGTGATCAGCTTTCGTGCGAATACGAGGTTGAGTATTGGATGACTTCCCACGCAGTCTAAAGTCCAAAGTCTTTCATGTGATCAGTATGAAACAGGCTCCGTCTAAACCAATCAAATCATCTAAAAGCTGCATGTATGTCAGCATTTTGTAAGCAGTTTCAACGAGTGTGCATGCAACTTATATTTGTATGGGCACACTGCCTTTGATCTTTGTATTATTATATATTATTCAATCTTATAGAATTTTTAGAAACGTTGCGAGAAACTATCGCACTGAACAACCTCTGCCTTACTGAAAAATCTCTAGACTACTATACAGAAGCATAGGTTCCAAATCTTTAACTCGGCGTAAAAAGGTGGGTGTAAAATTCAATGACCTATTTCTTCTGATTGAATGGCTTGAAAGAAACTTCAAATAGTTATCTATAACTCTACCGTTGGATTTTCCAGAAATCTTGAACATTTTTCGAAATTACAGCATATCTTACATTTCAACTCATTTGAGGAAATGATGTCATCAAGACTTTTGCTTGATATCATATTGTAGGCATTCATAAACTATGGTTTTCTTCGAAATTACTTCATGTTGCGTCAAACAGATTAGATATTACGACGGTTTTAAGTTTTTTTGAAAATTTTTCTTGAATTCTTGAAAAGGAAGAAAAACACTCTAATTCTGAAAATATTGAAGATTTCAGAAAAGTCCAACGGTAGAATTAAAGAGAAATAGCTAAAGTTCCTTTGAAGTCATTCAGTTCAAAGAAATAGTTCACTCAATTTTACACCAGCCTCCTTAAAGATTTGGAACCTATGCTCTATACAGACGTTCTCCAGGGTGACCATGTGACTTGAATGCGAGGTTAGAAAACCAGAACCAAGTTCAACATGACTGTATAGGCTAGACTTATGACGATGAGTCCCTTGTATCCCTGCGGTACCTTGCTCACAGAGGGACTCATTAGACTGATTATATGCTCGTAGGTATAGCTATTGATATGCTGATGGACGCTATAACTACGACTCGTGGACATTCCCTTCCAGAAACGGACATGGCCTAAATCACCTGCTATTTTTTCTTAAAACCACCGACCCTAAATCGCCGCGAAAAGTGGTTTTCCTGAAGTGCTACACTGCAAAACAAGCTATCAGTACTTAGATGAATGTTTCTTCAAGCTAATAAAGCAAAAAACTCCTAACTATAAGTGATATTTTGGTTGTTTGGGGGCGCAAAAGACCTCGTAAATTCGCTCGTTACTTTGAGATTTTGATCGTTGCAGCAGTTCAGTCGAACGCGTTGTTCGAACGCTTTTGTTTGCCTTTGGCGGGAAGTTTGAATTGAAGAAGAATCGGCCAATCCCATCAATTTATTTCAAGTCTTGCATCCTGATTGGTCCAGGAACAAATTTGTTCCTGGCGAGAATTTTTTTGCCGTTTTGAGAAGAGTTAGTCCATAAGGCCCTTGACTGGAGCGACAACAACAACATTAATTCACTTCAATTAGATGAGCGTAAGTTGAGGGTCCTTATGTTGTGAGGCTAGGGACTCATAATGAAACAGTTAAAAACCTGACCCTATCTTCTGCATTCGATTGATCGAATCTGGATCGAACGACTGCTTCGGCTCTGTTCAACGGTCACTCCTCAGAAAGGAAATGCGATAGAAACAACGGTAAGCAGACACTTAATCAACAAAACTTGGTATTCATCTGAAGAAGAAAGTTCACTTTACCTGGTGAGTGCAAAATAAGTCACTTAATGCCGCAATTTCCATGTTTTTAAGACCAAGACATACCAGAGAAATCTTCAAGTACCTGCTGCAGCAACTTCCTTTAAATTTAGTCAACTGCGTCAATCGAATTGAAGGTTCGAAACTTATTGTTCTTCGCCAAATCTCGCATTCTGATTGGTATGCTAGGAATCCCAGCATATTAGGCCTAAATAGGGTCAACTTTTTCAGAGTAATAATATGCGTCTCTATTGACTGAAGCGCCATCATCAATTCAAAGAGCACAGGGAAACAAGAGACTCATTGTCATAAGTCTAACTGTAGGCTAGTCTCTGATATCCCAAAATAACAGGAATCAAAGCAAAGAAACAATCAGTTGCTCATTGTGATGAAATCATAATCTGCTCATTTACATAGCGTATGCATCTATTCACGCAGTTCTACAAAAGACTCGAGTTTATAGTGAAGCCCATGCTCTTCATCGTAAGAGTTCCTCATTCAACCACATCGGCGATAATAGCGACGGCGATAGGATTTTCGGCACCGATAGGATCTTCGGCGATAATAGGTTCTTCGGCGACAATAGGTTCTTCGGCGATAATAGGTTCTTCGGCGACAATAGGTTCTTCGGCGACAATAGGTTCTTCGGCGACAATAGGTTCTTCGGCGATAATAGGTTCTTCGGCGACAATAGGTTCTTCGGCGATAATAGGTTCTTCGGCGATAATAGGTTCTTCGGCGATAATAGGTTCTTCGGCGATAATAGGTTCTTCGGCGATAATAGGTTCTTCGGCGATAATAGGTTCTTCGGTTACAATAGGTTCTTCAGCGATAATAGGTTCTTTGGCGATAATAGGTTCTTCGGCGATAATAGGTTCTTCGGCGATAATAGGTTTTTCGGCGATAATAGGTTCTTCGGCGATAATAGGTTCTTCGGCGATAATAGGTTCTTCGGTTACAATAGGTTCTTCAGCGATAAAAGGATCTTCTGCCGAAAATCTATCGGCGGCGAACATATATGCTGCGAACATATCTTCTTCTTGGGGAAGGGATAGCTGTGTCAAAGACAACAAAGTTTTTGAAATTTTGATCATTCAGAACAAGTGATTAAGTAGGTGAAGATAGAAGTAGGAATGCCAAAAATTTGAGATATTTTCAGATTGCTTTAAACTTTCAGGCAATGCATGCCAAAGCCGTTGTCCTAGAAACGATATAGATTCTATTCCGTATGTTGTTGTTCTGGCTTTTGGTAACTGGAGAGTACTCCCACTTCTTAAATTATAGTTTTCCGTTTTTTCAACAAAAATATCTTTCATGAAGTTTGGATTTAGATTTGCCTTCGTTTTAAAAATTTCAACCAACAAAAACTGCAGATTCTTCTGATGAAGAGACACAGATTTATTCCTCTCTAAGAGGGATTCAAAACAAGAGCGACTATCTTTGTATGCGATTCGTAGAGCTCGTTCATGAATCTTATTTACTTTATTATTTATACGTCTGTCATGAAACATCCAGATCAGAGGACAATAGCTAAACTGTGACATAACAAAATATGTTCTAGGGCACCACCTCTCTAACCCTCTTCGCATTTCATTTCATTTTTTTTTTCATTTTATTCTTATTTAGACACAATACCCTATCAGCACTTCAAAGTAAATATGAATATTAATCTAAACAAAAAAAATAAAGCTGCTCTTCCAAGGGGTTGTGTTTGCGTCGCTCTACCTCGCAAAGTCTGTATGTCTCTATTTTTCGGTTTTTGCGCTTCATTTTGCAGTTTTGCCTCCCGGAACTAAAATTGCCTAAATGCATTATCTTCCCTTCACTTGCTCCCTTAAATGTAGGTTACTGTTGGCAGGCATCTCGGAAGAGTGGAGAAACCTGTACCAGTAAATTGTCGTCAAAGATTTGTAATGTTGTCAATTTTTTGATTCCTTGATCTTTGTTGGTCACTCTGAACTCCTCTGAAATTACAATTTCATGTTTACTGTCCATGTTCAATTTTGTTAGAGTACGAGCTGTCTGCATTTCTTTCAAATTCACATGAATAAAACTTGGTATCAATTTGTTGTTTTCTAGAATATTCAAACCCCGGGGGGGGGGGTACTTGATTTACGAAAATACGGGGACATGCCGCTGGAAAATCTGAAAAGGCACCCTGTCCCGGAGTAAAATTCCCGAAAATGATACCCTGTCCCGGAGTAAAACTTTAAAAACAATACCCTATTCTTGGGTTTCTTCATACAAAATTGTAGCCTGCCCTGGGAATTTGATAGAAATTTGATAGAAATCTATCAGAAAATACGGAAATGTTGCCATCCAAACGATTTAAATCATATTCGCGGAGTGCAAATGGCTTACAACGACGATACGTAGTCAATTATACAAAATATGGACCCTGTCATGGAGCCGACCATACAAAAATGATACCCTGTCCCGGAGTAGGAATCCTGAAAATGATACCCTGTTCGGCGGCACGTCCCCGTACTAAAAAATATATGAGTACCCCCCCCCCGGGATTCAACCATGGGTTGTAGGATAAACTAAGGTTCCTGTGAATGAATTAAATTGGTTTCAAATAAATAATATAAATCACTTTGTATCCTTCTTGTGTTTATCCTTCTCGTTACCTTCTGGGGCAGCAAATAAGCTTCTTTCAGGTCTAATACTGCGATATTCACCTTGGCTGGCTAGGCCTACCTCAGCTCGTTGTTGAGTGAGAATGAGCGCAAAAGTTTCAAGTTTCAAAATTTCCTTCCTAGCTACAATGCCACGTAGGGACAGAAGAGGCGAAGAGAGAACCATAGAACGAGAAAAAGTACCTTCGTTCTAATGTGATACTTTCAAGAATAGATTGCACACTCCTGAAGGCATTCTATCGTAGCAAAATAAAGAGAAAATAAAACATTTCTCAAAGATTGCAAATTTCTTTGTCACATCGGAAAAGTACATAATTTGTGTAAAGAAATTTCCGCTGCAATCTATTCTCAATGGTGTACAATCTATTATCAAAGGTATCAATTTGCTGTGTCATCTGGGCCTGGGGGGTCACTTTAATAGGCGGATGACGGGGGTGTGCCATTTTCAATTGTAAAATCATACCCTAAAATTTATGAATTTTTCGAAAACCATACCCCAAAATTTACGGGCCATTCAAAATAGATACCCTAAAATTGTGACCAAAATTCAAAATTCTAACCAAGTATCTGAAATTAGATCAAATTCAATACCATGAAGCGTTTTTCTTCCAAAATGGCACCCTAGAATTTATGTTCATTTGTGATGTTACCAAAAATCGCCAAAAATGACACCCTAAAATTTATTGTCAGCCTGAGAAAAGGTACCCAAAAAATGGCACATCCCGCACTGGTACATATGGTAGTGGTACATATGGTAGTGAGACATGAGCCTTGCACAACCTTTTGTTTTATGCAAGCTTTCCAGGTGTTTGCAACGAGAAAACTTTGAATCGACGGTAGTTGGACGGTTTGCTGCAGAGGCTGTAAAGTCTTATCACATTTTATCGAAATTATCGATGATAAAATGGTGGAAAGAAATTGGATTTGTGGTGAAGTTATTCGTAACTGTATCCGCTGGTTATTATTGCGAAAAAGAGTGATTTAATGCCGATTAATGGGATTCTGCTGCGGGTGAAAGTAGGCCCATTAGCTTTCTTGGCAGAAAATAGCTTTAATTCGTCAAGGATTTTCGAAAATCACACAAACAAATATTTTCATGTTATTCCTGGACATAATTTACGTAAAGCCTTATTTTCAGCCATGTGATCGGAATACGACGATATCATTGGCTTATAAGCGTGAAATTGGAAGATTTGCGGGTTTCCCTGTGCCCTATTGAAAGATTTGACTTGTATGCTAGCCTCGATATTCTTAACCCTAATCCATATGGGCTTTTTTCGAGCTACCATTTATGGGGGGGGGGTGCTTTCCACCCCCCCTCCGAAAACTGCCTTAGACGCATCCGAATTCAATACAACTTGGCACAGTTATAGAACATGTAATTTGAAGCTTGTAGCGGAATTTGGGTGTGGCTGCCACGCCTTGTGACGTCACAGTGACGTCACAAAGCTGAAAATCTGTGAAAATCAGGCTTCCAAGTTGAATTTAAGTTTAATGAAGATTTTGCACGAACTTTATGTAGTTTTTGGTTCAGTTTGTCAACAAAAATGGTGATGAAATATTATTTTATTGAAAATAACGATTTTAGAGTGATGTTTTGGCAGAAATTAGCCGATTCCTATGACGTCATTAGTGGGATTAATTTGTTCTATGTACGAAGAGATTAAAAGAGCCTGCAAAATGATGATTATCTATGAAAAATGTATCATTGGAGTGTTTTTCATTGAAAAACTTCGAAAAAACTTGAAAAATTGCTAATTAGTCCAAAATGGTGGCCAAAATGACGTCATTATCAAAAAATGCTGACATCATCAAATTCCAGAAATTCCGACATCAAATTGAAGCCCTTTGTTTGCTGATTCATTTGCTGTATAATACTTCATAATTCAATCAAATAATTCCATTGAAATCATTGAAAACAATGATTTTGTTGCTACCTCCTTCCAAATATGGGCATGTCACGTGACCCGCGAGTCCTATTGTTCAAAAATATTTCCACCAAAATGTGTTAAGAAATTTCCTTTTGAGCCTGAATATATTCTTACGAGTATTCTTGTTTTTTTCAAAGCTTCGAAGGAAATAGCCGCCCTCGAATAGAAACAAAGTTTTTGAAAAAACGAGATACAGTGTGTCAGTCATGCGATTCTCTGTTATGAACATAGCAAAACAGACAACTGCTGAAATATAGTACACAAATATAGAGCACTATTCTTATAATATTCTTAAAAATTGGATGATTCTGAGCCTGAATATTCTCATAAACATTATTCTTATAAAAAGAAAAGAGCGAGAAATCCGCCCTAAAGGCTCTAAGGAGCATACAGCAAGGGTTAATTTAAGGTGCAATGATGACCAATCTGTGCAGTGATGAATCGAAAGTGTGCAGTGATAAATTGAATATTGTGCAGTGATGAATTGTTTCACTTATCAGTTGCAACAATACTTGAAATACTGCTGGATGTTCTCAAAATGAAAGCCATAATGAAAGTCAGCTCGCCAGCCAAGCACATTCAAATTTTGTTTTGGTGGGTGTCGACATGCTTTGGACAGACTAAACTATTTCGGACCAACTGAACGCATAGTAAACTGTCGTACTCATTACGAATTTCGACGTCAGCAATGCAACGACGGTACCAAAATAGGGGGCTCTGGAGGTTAAACCCCAAGGAAATTTGCTTGAGGACACGCCCTCTACTTTGGCTCAGAAGAACTCTCCCGATCCCGAGTTTGCCAGTTCCAAAATAGAATATTTGACTATTTTGTAACAGGCTCTCTTTCATAAATTAGCATCCTAAGAAAACTCAGGAATGACGATTTACTGCCTATTCTGCGCATTACATTAGTCTTCTTTCCGTTCTCTTAAATGGAAAACAATGGTTCGATGAGCGGTTCTTGTAAGGGACTGTTCATTATTTATAAAGGGGTTGGCACCGAAGAGAAATGGGTTGGGTAAGAGAAATTTTCTAACATAAAGAGGTTGGGTAAATATTTTTTTCATGTAATTTCAAGGTTGGGAAAACAAAATTTTCCCACCAATTAATGCCAAATGTTTAAAGTCCAAAATTATCAATGTCATCATCAACATCATCAACACTATCCATTTCACTTTCAGTGTCTACTTTGTTCATCTTTGTCATCAATATTTACAGTATTGAATTGATAATTTACATCGTTTGACATTGAAACCATGTTTATAGGTAGGGGTTGGACAACATTTTTTCAACCTGAAAATTGTTGGGTAGATGTTTTTGCTGTCACTTTTAGAGTTGGGTAAGAAGATTTTTTGGACAAGAAAACATTTCTCTTCAGTACCAACCCCTCTGTAAATAATGAACGGTCCCTAACAACGTTGGCACAATCCTTTCTTTTATTCACATGTCACACATTCAATTTCTTTGATTGGTTAAGATTTTGCCTCATGTGGTGATCACGGATTTGGAGTTTCAAATATCTTTCTTTTTTTTTATCAACATGAAATATTAAAATATACAAAGCAACGACACCAGTTAAACTAGAATTGAGAAAAAAAAATTATGTCGTTCGTAGCGAGAAAGGACACAAAGTCATCGAGTTCTCACTACGAACGACACTTACAACAGTTAAATACAACGACAGTATCTAGTCTAACAAACAAACAAAAACAACGTTACAAAAATTTAGGTGTTCCAGGTGCGTCAAAGAAATATATCTCTGACTCACCTGTTGGGGTGCGCTGTGATTTGATGGTTTTATTTCTAGCCTAATCGCCGTGTTGATTTGATGAAGGAAATGGTCGCTTCAAGAAATATTCTGTTCACATTTACGTTTGGGCTACCAAATAGTAGTAATTCGCAAATAGTCTTACTATCCAAACTCTCAATGTCAATGCCAGGAAGGTCCCCGAGCTGACCAAGGAGATCTCTACGCTGCAATTCAAAGAGAGGGCAATGCAGGAGAAAGTGCTCGTTATCTTCTTTGCCTGTGCCACAAGCACAGATAGGGTCCAGACATTCAAAATTATGCCTAAATTTGTGTTCATTTAAGGCACTAAAATTCAAACGAAGCTTGGTCAGAAGTCTAATACCTGCTATATCATGTATATTATAGGTAGGCTTTTGAGCAGAGGCCTTATGATTCCCAGCAATTTACGCTTGAACTCAGCAATTGATGTAGAATTTCTAATATCAAGAATGAGCGAGTTCCATTCAGAAAAGGTATTCTGGAAGTAGGTGATTGAGAACCGGACAGTCCTACCTATGTTTTGTTCATACAGACGTGCACTTCTGAGGTTGTACATGACTTGACGCTCAGGAGGAATTTCTGCATACAAATACTCAGTTTCAAATATAGGCGTGATCTTCAGTATGACGACTCTTCCACACTGCGAAAACCGAGCGAAAGCGACTGGTTTTAGCGTGTTTATCGTCTAAGAGGTCTTTCCTTTGTGATTTTTAGTGTCTGCAGTGTTTGCGCTTTTAACAGAAGCGTAAACTACGTTTGATGAATACTATTTGTAACCCATATCTCTTGGCGCATTCTTTTTGGGCGCTTCTGAAGACGATATACTTTTGAATTTGAGCTCTCTCACACTTTCAGAAAGAAATTTCGATACAATCCCCACAGAATCAATCGTGCAATTATCTTGGTTTTCTGTGACGCTATATAGTCTAGCTTTTTGTTACTTTGATAAACATCAGTTCGATATTTATATTCCAAGCAAGATTTTAAATCAACTTTTTCATGATACGAACCAATGATATTGTAACTTCGCCACAATCTCGAATCATGTAATTTTAAGTTTATCGCGGTCATTTTTAACTGATAACTTGTTTTTTGTTTCATTGGTGGTCTACGTTCCACCTTTATTTTTTATCAGATAAGCAGTTAAACGTGGTAGATTTCTTTGTTTTTGACCAGAGACGTAGGAACCGGGGGGGCACTGGGGGCACGTGCCCCCCCAAGATTTTGAAATAAACAAAGAAGTGCCCTTTTTATTTTCAGGAAATGCCCCTTTAGCTTAATGTAAAAAGTGCCCTTGAAGTGTCGTGCCCCTCCAAGTTTGAGATGCTTCCTACGTCCCTGTTTTTGACAATTGCTAGTGTCTAGATTTGTAGCCCTTAGGGAATTGCCACTCGAGCATATATTCGAGCAACATTCTGCGATGCCATGTTACATAAATTCCCAATTGAGCTTTTAATAAACGCAATTAGTCTTTCTGTCGTGATTTTTAGGCCCGATTAATAAGTCGTGCCGCGCCGTGCCGAATCGAATGAATTGGGCGTTCAAAATGAAGCTAAAAGAGTAATTGCAGAAGGTAGCTTGTTTTCTTTTCTTTTGCAGATTGACGGGGCTACCGTTGCTAAATTAAAGCTACACTCCCATGAATAGACCCAACGCTGCTGGGGCTTGGCTGCCCTTCAGATATATTTCAACTTTATCGTGAATATTTCCTCATAAGCATCGGACAAACACAAGGTTGCATTTTCTCATCATTAGGGCAAATTGGGCTTAGAGGGAACTAGCCCATCTCCCGAAAAACAAATAACCCTCCCGAAGGTAGGGTTGGACGGAAAACCTTCATTTTTCCCCGCAAAACTAGTCCCCTCGTCCATGTTGGACAAAACTTCCAGATGCATCTGCAAAAGAAAGAAGATCCAACATGAAAAATGTGAAAGAGGCGGGTGGGTGTGGGAGACTTAATTTGCAACCACTCCGCACGAGTGTGCAAAATTTACTAAATTCTCAAATCAAACTCTATTTTATACTGCAAGAAGAAACCATGCCACATGCACGACTTTCAATGAGCACGTAGATAATAAAACACATGACATCTCTAGAGAGTCAAAATCTATGGTATTGCAAATCGCCAGAGGCGTAATAAACAATAAACAGCATGTTCGTTGCTTTAACTCCGATTAGAATTTCATTCTAATCTGCATTGATAAAATACTGAAAAATGAAACAAAAGTGAATGAATGAATGAATGTATGAATGAATGAATGAATGGCAGGTATTAGGAACCTGACAAAGTTGTGGGTAAATTTGAACCCAGCACTTAACGAGCATCGGTTTCGACCAGTGGTGTAGAGCCAGATTAATAACAAGGAGGGCTCAGGTAGGGAGGTGCTCAACAGGGATGAAGCCTGCTGGGATACGGAGGTATGACCCACTAAAACCTTAGAAACACTGTTTTTACACCATTAACCTTCTTTGGATTTAGGCAAGGAAATTGTTTAGGACCACGCCCTTTACTTTGGTGTAGAATGCATCTCCCAATATCATGCTTGCCATTAGCAACAAGAAAACTTTGATAGTTTCATGACAGTTATCCTATAAATTGGAGCACAAAGAAAATTGTTGAAGAAACATCCTTTACTCTAGCTCAGAAGGCATTCCTTGACTCCATATTTTCCAGTGCTTAAGCTTCGACATCACAATTCAATCACATAATAATCTCCTTCTAGCATTTGGCATTTCTCGAAAACATTCTTACCTAGCTAATACCCAGCCATTTTCTCTTTGCCTTTAATGGAATGTCGAGGACTATCTTCTTTCGACAAAAGTGGGGTGCCCCCCCCCCTCCCGTGGCCTTACCACTGATGATGTCTGTTTGCACTTCCTTGTTCTATTGTCATTTGCACTTTTGTGTTTCTGAAGCCATTTTGACGTAGTATTTGTGGCATCCCATAGATATACAGGAGGTCCATTTATGCTTATAAACATCAAGGAAGATAAGTGCAGAAGATCATTGAAGATCATTGAAGATCTCATCTTTGTGCAAACCAAAAACCAGGATCTCTTCTTTGAAAATATATGAAAATTACAGTACCTCGTTCTGTCATTTTGGTCATAATACACAAATTAAGAAAATCAAAATTTCTTTAGACACAGCTTTGACAGCTTAAGACCTCGTCAGTGGCGGATTTAGGGGGGGGGGCAAGTGGAGGCAATCGCCCCCCCCCCCCCTTCATGATGAAAACTCAGCTTGGCGCCCCTCTTTTGGCGAGAAAAGCGCCCCTCTTACTGACTCTAACGCATAATCTTTTTAACTGTTACGATTTCAATATGAGGAAACATAGAAATCAAGGCGTTATTTAGTAGTAAATCAAAGAATTTTCTTTAAAAAGCGTCCAGAAAATTTTCGTGCGCCTTGGGCGCGCTCAATTTCTATCATATATTTGGCGCCCACTTTGCAAGTTGCCCCCTCCCTTCAACTTCGGGCTGGATCCGCCCCTGGACCTCGTTGTGTACCGGGTGTCCCAAAACAATGTATACAGATTTGGTTGACTCCAGCGTGTGAATTTTGCTTTAATCGATAGCTAATCACTCTCAAAATGTTCCTACATAGTTAACTTAAGGTAGAAGACCCCTTTTTGGTAAAAATTCTTTATTTTGAAGAATTTTGACAAGATCTTATGTAGGATGGGTATAAAGAAGGAAATGGGGAAAAAATACATGTTCTATTTTTAGAAATTAGTTACCATAGCAACAATAGGAGCGGAACAATAGCAAAAAATGCATGTGATTGTGTCCAAAATATCTGCACATTGCTACAATGTATAAAGATGAGATTTTCAGCATATGTTAGCACTACATGGTTCTCTGCAACTTACCTACAAGCTTGAGCAAGGTATTGCAAATTTTCTTAATATTTCGAAAAATTGAACAACATGTAAATTTGTGCTTTATGTCAACAATTTGACACAAAGAAAAAAATTTTTGTCTCAAGACATCTGGAATTTTTTAAGGGTTTATTGCATAGCACACATTATGAGGAATATATCCTGAAAATTTGGTTGAGATATCTTTATTCTAAAAAAAGTTGCATTGGACACAAAACGCAAACCTGGGCGAAAATCTTGTTTTGAGAAAAATCAAGTTAAAGTTTGATGTTACAAAAACCAAATGAAATCTTTGCTATCCACAACATTAATCCTTCTTTTCTTGTTTCTTCTCATTTTTAAACTTTGTTTTGCCCCTTAGCTGTCTACTCACAAGACTTTTCACTGTCTAATTATCTTTCTCTTCACAATAAACGTCTTTTTGACCTGACTTTTGTAAATGTCTGACCATGTTAATGTCCACAAGGCCTGTACTGTACATAGTGATGCCCGCAATTACATCAGATACTCCAAGCTCAAAACAGTCTCTCAAATACCCCTTTCCCCAATATATTCAGCTTTGAATCAGCTTTCTCAAATCCTCTCATGAAATGCTTCATTTATATTTTGTGTCTTGTATTGGAGCCATTTACGCATGGTTTTTGATTTACAGAGACGATAATATATCTCCATTATTTCTTTGATCTCAGAGATTGGTAAAAATTCCTTGCTAATGCATGACCTGCTTTGTAATATCTAGTTCCCTTCTTGCTTGATTTCAACTTGCACAAACAAGCTTCTGACCAGTAGCTATGACATTTTTTATTTCCAGATTATGCGCATACATCAGCAACCAAAAGCAAATTGTTACTTGGCATAAATGCAAAATTTATGAACCAATTCACAATCAAAGCATGTTGTAATGCTCATGTGCCTTTGGGGTCTATTAATTGAAATTCGACCCTGTTTCAGCATCTACACAAGTGAACATCTTGCAAATATTTCCATTTTGATAAAGATTGCAATATGATCATCAAGTTTGGAACTCTGTAAAAATCCTCTTTGCCTTGTAGGCCAAATATTTTATTATTGCAATGAATGAGCTTCCATGATTACCTAGACCTTGCACCTTAGGTAAACACATTGGTTTGTCATTTTTGTCTTGATCAAAACATCTGCCCTAATGTGGTGGTGGCCTCATCACATCATAACATTTGGGCACTTTAATGTCCACAGAACAACATTCAGATTCAGCTCCAGAACAAGATTCAGATTCAGAACAAGATTCGCAACTATCTAACAAATCATCTAATAAAGTTTTAACGCAAACACATATTAGAAAAATGAGAAAAGAAGATCATAGATTTGACTATGCTCTATTCAATTGTGATTTTTGCCAATTTTTATCGTGCGGGGGTTGGGCTGGAAAACGAGGAATAGGCTGGGCGGGCCTGGTCAAAATCAGCAAAAGTCGATAATCACGCATAATCAAAGACAACCCTCTCTGTAGAAATCATCTAATAAAGCTTTAACGCAAACACATATTAGAAAAATGAGAAAAGAAGATCATAGATTTGACTATGCTCTATTTAATGGTGATTTTTGCCAATTTTTATCGTGCGGGGGTTGGGCTGGAAAACGAGGAATAGGCCGGGCGGGCCTGGTCAAAGTCAGCAAAAGTCGATAATCACGCATAATCAAAGACAACCCTCTCTGTAGAAATCATCTAATAAAGTTTTAACGCAAACACATATTAGAAAAATGAAAAAAGAAGATCATAGATTTGGCTATGCTCTATTTAATGGTGATTTTTGCCAATTTTTATCGTGCGGGGGTTGGGCTGGAAAACGAGGAATAGGCCGGGCGGGCCTGGTCAAAGTCACTTTAATGTCCACAGAACAACATTCAGATTCAGCTCCAGAACAAGATTCAGATTCAGAACAAGATTCGCAACTATCTAACAAATCATCTAATAAAGTTTTAACGCAAACACATATTAGAAAAATGAAAAAAGAAGATCATAGATTTAACTATGCTCTATTTAATGGTGATTTTTGCCAATTTTTATCGTGCGGGGGTTGGGCTGGAAAACGAGGAATAGGCCGGGCGGGCCTGGTCAAAGTCAGCAAAAGTCGATAATCACGCATAATCAAAGACAACCCTCTCTGTAGAAATCATCTAATAAAGTTTTAAGGCAAACACATATTAGAAAAATGAGAAAAGAAGATCATAGATTTGACTATGCTCTATTTAATGGTGATTTTTGCCAATTTTTATCGTGCGGGGGTTGGGCTGGAAAACGAGGAATAGGCCGGGCGGGCCTGGTCAAAATCAGCAAAAGTCGATAATCACGCATAATCAAAGACAACCCTCTCTGTAGAAATCATCTAATAAAGCTTTAACGCAAACACATATTAGAAAAATGAGAAAAGAAGATCATAGATTTGACTATGCTCTATTTAATGGTGATTTTTGCCAATTTTTATCGTGCGGGGGTTGGGCTGGAAAACGAGGAATAGGCCGGGCGGGCCTGGTCAAAATCAGCAAAAGTCGATAATCACGCATAATCAAAGACAACCCTCTCTGTAGAAATCATCTAATAAAGCTTTAACGCAAACACATATTAGAAAAATGAGAATAGAAGATCATAGATTTGACTATGCTCTATTTAATGGTGATTTTTGCCAATTTTTATCGTGCGGGGGTTGGGCTGGAAAACGAGGAATAGGCCGGGCGGGCCTGGTCAAAGTCAGCAAAAGTCGAGAATCCCGCATAATCAAAGACAACCCTCTCTGTAGAAATCATCTAATAAAGTTTTAACGCAAACACATATTAGAAAAATGAAAAAAGAAGATCATAGATTTGACTATGATCTATTTAATGGTGATTTTTGCCAATTTTTATCGTGCGGGGGTTGGGCTGGAAAACGAGGAATAGGCCGGGCGGGCCTGGTCAAAGTCAGCAAAAGTCTATAATCACGCATAATCAAAGACAACCCTCTCTGTAGAAATCATCTAATAAAGTTTTAACGCAAACACATATTAGAAAAATGAAAAAAGAAGATCATAGATTTGACTATGCTCTATTTAATGGTGATTTTTGCCAATTTTTATCGTGCGGGGGTTGGGCTGTAAAACGAGGAATAGGCCGGGCGGGCCTGGTCAAAGTCAGCAAAAGTGGAGAATCCCGCATAATCAAAGACAACCCTCTCTGTAGAAATCATCTAATAAAGTTTTAACGCAAACACATATTAGAAAAATGAGAAAAGAAGATCATAGATTTGACTATGCTCTATTTAATGGTGATTTTTGCCAATTTTTATCATGCGGGGCTTGGGCTGGAAAACGAGGAATAGGCCGGGCGGGCCTGGTGAAAGTCGAGATTAACGCTACCTTAAATGCTCTGCTTATTTAATTTTGAACACTTTAGTTCCTTTTGCACCACATTTTTTTGGTTTAAACATACAATGTACGAGTTTGCAACATGAATTCGACACAGTTTTATCTGAAACCATATCAAAATTAACATGCAAACTTATTTAGCCTATTGGCAACCTCTGTGATTTGATATAAGTGGGGAGGGGGAATACAGCTATTATAGGAATCAAAGACAAACTTCTATATACAATTCACACAACAATTATTGTATGCAGATACTTTATAGTCGACAATGATGTAACAAACAAATTATGGATTGGCTATATGCATGGACTACAACTTGTTAGTTAGCCTTTTCTAGTGCTTTCTCTAAAGTGTTCTTGGTAAAAGCCGCGATTCTTTCATCTTGTGCCAAAATGCGAATGATGTCAATTGAGCAATTTGAAAGATCTGGATCGCTAAAATACTCCACGATGCCCTGAAGTTTGATTGCATGTATGTATGTATGTATGTATGTATGTATGTATGTATGTATGTATGTATGTATGTATGTATGTATGTATGTATGTATGTAAAATTTCGCCATCAAAATAAAAATGAAAAATAACAGATTCTGAAGAAAAGATCTAATTACAATATTTACAAGTTTGAAAAAATTACAGGCAAAAGTTACATATCTAATTTAAAATCTAATTTAATAAAAACACCCCATGGTTAAAGATGGCAGGGATAGCATTAAAAGGTCAATGCGACCTTGTTTCCATAATGGTCCCTCCAGGAGTGCCGGTTGAAATTAAGAGAAAGAAAAATTAGCGAGATAAACATTTAAAGTTTTCATGAAAAACAGAAATTCATCTAGACCGGAAATAAAGCCTTTCTTAAGGATGATAAGTAAGCATGTCTGTAGGCTGTTTTTAGATTTCTAATAATATATGTAGGGACTATCATCAAGACTTTGGAGATTTTTAAAGAATTGATCTTTGATTTTATGTTTGAAACTGTTGTTGTTTGTTGCAGATTTTAGTTCTGAGGGTAAACTGTTCCATATTCTAGGTCCTAAATATGAGAGACCATTTTGTCCTGTGTTGCTTTTTCGGAAAGGTTGAATTAGTTTGTTTTTAGATCTTCGAGTTACTCGGCTCTGGCCAACTGGTAAGAACATCTCTGACATATATGATGGGGCTGCATTATCAAAAAAATTGAAAACCGTTGCAGCAGTGCATTGCTCAAACCTTTCTTTAGTGGGGAGCCAGTTTACAGTTTTGAATTCTTTTACTCCTATATGTGCTCTGTTACTCAGTTACTCCTATATGTGCAAGGGCTGAAACAACTTCCCATCTCCCTGTTTCCAACGTTCCTGCTTCGAATGAGATTGATCGTAAATTTGCAGGTGCTGCTTGCTTCAGGGTGGTTTTTATGGCAAGCTTGAGCAAGTCTTTGGATTTCTCTGGATTGCAAAAGTCATGCATTGGCTCTAGAAGCATAGAAAATATAATTTCTTCGCCTCGTACTTCGCTGTAAAGATGAGAATTTGGTCTCAATGCGAACCTGGTAGACGCCAGCAGCCAACAACTACGGAGGACTAACGAATATGGGTTTCCTGTGCACACTATCATATTACCCTTGAGAAATATCCCCAATTTATTGCTGGGAAACACCATAGTCAAATGTATGATCTTCTTTTTTCATTTTTCTAATATGTGTTTGCGTTAAAACTTTATTAGATGATTTCTACAGAGAGGGTTGTCTTTGATTATGCGTGATTCTCGACTTTTGCTGACTTTGACCAGGCCCGCCCGGCCTATTCCTCGTTTTCCAGCCCAAGCCCCGCACGATAAAAATTGGCAAAAATCACCATTAAATAGAGCATAGTCAAATCTATGATCTTCTTATTGATGGGCCTAAGTTGTCACATGTCTTCAGCTGGTTTCTTAGCGACCTTCCTTGTTGAAACCCTCTTTTCCTTGCAGCATTGGGATCTCCAAGACTGGTTTTGTTGATAAACTCGTTCTTCCACTTTCCTGAACAACATCAGTTTCTCAAAATTGCACTTCGGTTGCAACTTCCGAAGTTTTTTGAGTTTTCAGCTGTCTTTTAACCTCATTATCCTCATTTAGCGGTACTAGTTCTCAAAACGAGGCAAATCACAGGTAAACCAACTTTAAAAGCTAATCGACCCTATGCCAGGGGTGCAGGGGGCCTTAGTATCGCAATTTTCAATATCTTTATCGTTGCTAAGGGCGTTGCTATGCATAAAAATATTACCAAGCAGTACATTCTCTCAATTTTTTCAGTTTTGTATCTACAGAAGAGCTTAGGTGTCAGTTGCACATTATAGAGCAATGATTATTCAATCAAAATCCATAATAAAAAAATTTGATTTTTTTGAGTCCAAAAAAGGGGTCTTCTACCTTAAACATGGATACCTCGTTTGTAGGTATCGGTGCCTTGAGAGCAGAAATATCAATCTTGAAAGCTCAAATTTGCGTGCACTTAAAAAACCAAAGCTTTGGCCTTTTGACCTAAGCAAGTTCCTGAAGCACATCGAAATTAAGAACTGAAATTGATGAAAAATTGAGAAACTTCCCCATGGGTGACTGGGGGGTAACTTCTGGAAAACAGAACAACACAAGATCTAATATTGCTCAAATTTAATCAAGGCTATCGTTGATTTATACGCTGTGCCTTTAAGAAATTGCTTAGGCCAAAAGGATAAAACTCTGGTTTGCAGGAAGAGGCAAATTTGAGTTTTCAAGATAAACCTGTCTCCTCTCAAAGTACCAATATCAACAAACCAGTTATCTATGTTCAAGTTAACTATCGATGAACATGTTTAGAGTGACTAGACATTGACTGGAGCTAAACTCACAGCGCTGGAGTCAACTAAATCCGTATACATTTTTTTGGGACACCCGGTATGTGGTACGGGAAACCGCGGGAAAAGAAGAGAACGAGCATCTTCTCCTGCATTATTGCCTCACTTTGACATGGCGCACAGGTCTCTTCATTCAGCTTGCGGATAATGTACCTGGGTTAGACATCACAAGTATGGATTCAAAATTTTATGTGAATTGAAATGAAAACCAACGCAACAATGAAATGAAAATGGTCTTGTGTAATCAGAAGGACAATCAAATATGAAACCAATCCGATATCAAACGAAAACGGTATCGTGTAAACGGGGGCATAATCTAACTCCAAAATATACATACGAAATTCATGTGGCAATAGCTACGGGACAGTGCAAAATTTGATATATGACATAGCCGGTGGAGAATGAAAATTCTTGCAAAAAATCTGCTCGCTCTGTATAAAATTATTGCAAAAAACCAACTGCCTAGTCAACCTTTCCTTAGAAAAAGTGTCTCCCGTATTGAACAACAGATGTTGTAAAGTACCACCGATGAATTAGTCAAAGACCATAAAAAAATCAATTCTTGCCTTTACGAGTGTTCGTCAACGAAAAAATCGACTTTGAAGATGGAAGAGAAATGAATGATGAATCGTTCTTGCAAACGACTGACAAGGACATTTTGCGTCATTCCCTTGCTCATAATTCCAAGCATTTCTCGACTTGCACGATTCACAATTCTGTCCTCAAAATGAGCCATTTTATATTTCAAACTTCTTCTTGAGATTACAAAAGTTACTGCCCCGTTCATATTGCTTTGTAAAAAGTGTTGACCCAGTTCTGTACAAGCTTTATTTTTTTTCATTTTAAAATTGTTTACCCAGGGTACAAATTCAGTATAAATACTGTTTTACAATTGGCCCTGCAAAAAATTACTTACAAAATTAAAGAATTATATACTACAAAATTTACAATAAAAAGAGCGGAATACGTCAAAATTAAAGATATATTAATTTACAGCGATACACCTCCATATATAAAAGGTTTATTTTTCATTGATTTTGGACTTGAAGGCATTGATTGAGGGAGCCATCTTTGTATCCAAATCAAGACTGTTCCAGAGACTGGCCCCACGATAAGCAAAGGATTTTTGGCCATTGCCAGTTCTCAACATGGGTATTGCAAGGTTTGTTTTAGAGTTTCTTAACTCTCTTGGATGTACATCGGACAATCTCACGAAGAGATCGCTAAGATATTGAGGTGCAAGAGAGTTAAGAGATTTGTAAACCATAGAACCTGTTTCTTTATTTATCAGCTTTTGTACAGATGGCCAACCAAGTCTCTGGAGCAAAGGAGCTGCAGATGCATCGAAAGGGCTATTTGTTACTATTCTGGCTGCTTTATTCTGTAATTTTTGAAGCACGTCTAGCTTTGAAGCACCACAAGAGCCCCAGACAGAACAACAGTAGCTGAAATGTGGCTCCGTGATGCTTCTATATAAATTTATCAAAGTGTCAGTTTGAACAAAATTTTTTGCATACTTCAATAGGCCAATAGCTCTGGAGATCTTCTTTTGAACCGCGCTTATATGACTTTCCCAGGTAAGGCAATTATCAATCATGACCCCGAGGTATTTTGTTTCGTTTACCAGGTTGATTTCCTCGCCCCCTACTTTGAAAGAAGGAAGTGTGCTAAGATTGTTTTTTAGTTTTTTAATTTTTGGCTTTGAACCAATTATCATAGCCTGGGTTTTAACAACATTAAGGGAAAGCTTATTGCCTTGTAGCCACCTTTCAATGTACGACAGCTCCTCGTTGATTACTAGGTCCAGGTCCTCACTTTTATCAGAAGAATACGAAATTGCTGTGTCGTCGGCATACATGGTTGCCTTTGCTTTCTTTAGAGCAAATGGCAAGTCATTTATGTATAGTAGAAAAAGAAGAGGCCCTAGGCACGATCCCTGTGGCACTCCAATATCAATATTTTCAATGCTAGAAGTTGTGCCATTGACTCTGCAGTACTGCTTCCGATTATCAAGATAAGAACTGAACCATTTGTGCGCAAGTCCAGTAATTCCATAAAACTGCATTTTATCTAAGAGTATTTGATGGTCAACCGTGTCGAATGCTTTCTTGAGATCTATAAAAATCATCGCAGTATACTTCCCACTGTCTATGTCAATGTACCAATCACTAGTTCCTTTTAGCAGACATGTCACAACAGAATGCAGAGAACGAAATCCTGACTGGTGAGACGTTAGATACTTGTGCTTATCTAGGTACTGGTATAACTGATCATATATAACCTTTTCGAAGAGTCTTGAAACGACCGGTAGAACAGAAATAGGCCTGTAATTTGAACGGTCATCAGGCTTGCCTCCTTTGAAAATAGGGGCCACACGGGCTATTTTCCAACTTTCTGGAAAAGACCCCGAAAATATGGAAAAGTTAAAAATATCACAGATGGAATTACAAATCACGGGGAATGCAATTTTAAGGAAGTTACTCGCAATGCCATCTGATCCAAACCCAAGTGATTTTTTCATTTTACCCAGAGCTCTATTAATAGTAGTTATATCTACATGATGAAATTTAAATTCAGTCGGTTGCTCAGTGGATTCATTTATTTTGTACACTCCACACAAAAGGGGGTTGGCTCAAAAAGCTCAAAAAAGCTCAAAAGCTCAAAAAAGTAGTTGCCCCGTTGCGTTTTGCACTGGCCATGTTATAAAATAAACTTTGCACTGTCCCTAAGTATGTAAACTGTGTTCCAGACCCTCCTTTAGGACCTGGGGTCCGCGACACAGACAAAAAGTATGACGTAAAATAAGCCGCGTGTGCTATGCTGTGTTTTCTAAAATCAGTCCGCAGTCCGTGTATCCTCGAGTCATTCAGCGGTGTTTCTCAAATCATTCCGTCTTTTCCGTGGAAATCTTCTCTTTGATTTGTTAACGTCACTACGGTCAATGGGGACTTGTACATTTCTATCAAAAAACAAGCACACTTTCAATTCGGTCTTATGTTGCGTATAAGAATATCATTGACCCCCTGGCTGCCAGGGGGAGGGATAGCGAAGGTAGGGATTGAACGAAACGGTATCCCTTCATCTGAACAGTCAAATACCAGTGCCCCAGAAGGGCTGTAGTCTTCTTTCTTCGTAATATCAAATCCTCGCGCAGGCTATTTTATTCAGACAGCGACATCATATAGAGCAGAGACATTTCTGCTGAAATGAATTCCATAAATGCAAGGACGATTCTTGCAACAGCATTACCTCTATTAGTTGCAGCTTTTTTGCTGGTTGAAAGATCAGATGCTTGGAACAGCAGCAGGAGGAGAAGTTGCTCAGCTGTTAGTTGCGTCGTATCTGCATGGACCTCCTGGAGTATATGCAATGCAAACTGCGGAGCAAGAGGTACTTTTAAGGGAAGAAACTTTCACGGGAAGAAACTTTCACGTTTTTCGCATTTTGGGCCGAAATTCGCTAAAGTTTATTCTGCGAAATTTCCTAAAACTCGCGAAAGTTTACTCCCGCGAAATTTCCCAAGATATCAGTCAAATAATCACATAATCAAGTGTTAACAGCAACCCTTTTGATTTATGCTACTAACAATCATAGGTATGGAAGCCATGGAAGTTCGGAAGAGTGATTGATGAAGAGTCGAGGAGTGGTTTACATAATGTTACAAAAATATGATAAGAAACCCGATTCGCAAAAGTTTATTCCCGCGAAATTTCTCATTTTGATTGTTTTGCGAAAGTGAATTCCAAAAATTTCACGTTTTTCCAACTCGCGAGAGTTTCTTCCCGCGAAAATTTCTTCCCTTAAAGTAGTGGCATCTCCTTTTTGGTAAACTTTTATTGAAACCCGAATAAAAGAACCAAGGGTTTCTTTGGGCAGCCTGAATGGGTCCAGCCTATATGGCTTTTAAAAAGATGCTTATACTTGGCACAGTGTCAGTATGTTATAGATGCCAGTGCATTACTTCTATCATTTGAATTATTTTTTAATATATTTATTTTAACAAATGAATGATTTGATATTTTACCATCTTGTCGTAAGAATATCATTGACCCCCTGGCTGCCAGGGGGAGGGATGGTGAAAGAAGGGATTGAACGAAACAGTATCACTTCATCTTCTGTCTTTTCCGTGGAAATCTTTTCTTTGATTTGTTAACGTCACTTAGACTAGCTACACTAGTCCCTCGATTTCGCTGTTGTTGTTGTTGCTGATGGCCAGCTCAATGAGGGACTAGTTGCCAGAGAGTGTCTCAAATCGGAATTTTCAGAACGAAAAACCGGCTTGTAATCTGATTGGAGCATTTCGGCTGAAACAATAGTAAATTTTTGTGTAGCCAATCAACTTTTCCTCTCTTTACTTATTTTTACTGGAAAACCTCCCTTTGAAGTAGAGGCCTGTTTGGTCTGAGTTTTTCAAGAAGAAACAATGGCAACCGGCGCTGTCGTCGCAGCTTGATCGACCAGAAGCAAATGAAGCTGAAGGAATTTAGCCAGCCATTTGGCATGATAAAGTGGGCACTGGGAAGAGATATTTGTTTGTGCTCTAACAGGAAATGGCAAAATGTAATGCTGTTGCAATACTTGAGAGGCATTTTCAAGACAGCAGTGAGTGTCATTTGTCAGTACTAAAGTGTAGTGTAGGTGTAGGCCTACTCTAAGTTCAGGTTAGTAGTGATTTTTTCGTTTACATTTGGCTCGTGTAGTTCAATTTCTAATATTATCTAACGGCAAGCATGTTACTTCGCAATGTTGGGCTGTTGTACTTTATCACCTTAACAGTTGTTTTGGTTCGAATGCACTTGATTTGCCAAATGAAACAATCTTTAGATCTTTTAGTAAAAAATTTTTATGGTGTTTTGTGAACATGATCAAAAATCCCCAGGTACTTTTACTATGGAAGTTCCTTATGTGATCCAACCCCACAGGGGTTTGTTTAAAGCAAGATACCTGCTTCATTATCATCAGACCTTGTATCAGGATGCATTTAGATGGCACTTTTCTTGGAGAGAGATTGTCTATCTGATGCAGCAAATCACTTGGAGCAAATATAAAGGACAGTTCCTTTGAAAATTCCTTGTACTTCAGATACCACTTAACTGATTGCTAATAATAATGTATAATGATGATGTAATGCCTAATCTTGTCAAATCTTTGATTCCTTTATCTTTGGTCACTCTGAACTCCTCTGAAGTTTCAAATTTATGTTCACTGTCCATGCTCAATTTTGTCAGAGTCATAAACTGTCTAAAATTCTTTCAAATTCACATGAATAAAACTTGGTATCAATGTGTTGTTTTCTTGAGTCATTTTGATGATTACTGATCACAGCAGCAACAACAACCAAATATTAATTCCGTGGTCCGCGTTTTACGCATGTAGCGCTTATGAAAACGAGGCTATCAAGTTAGTCCGATTTCAGACACTGTTTGGCAACAAGTCTCTGTATTAGTGACATATCAGTTCTAAGGAGCATACAGAGATTGTGTAGCCAGTCTAAACGTCACTACGGTCAATGGGGACTTGTAACATTACTATAAAATCAAAGATGAACCTACGGTTTCACGTACAAAGGTCTACGATGACGTATTACTTTTATGAAAGCTGTAAGAGGGAAACATTTCGAAGAAGGATTTCGAAGAAGATTTTTTCTGCGTATGAAATCCAACCCTCTCATATTCCCAATGACGTAATATGACGTCACACATAACAAGCAGCCTTGCTAGAACACAGCATGCCCGTGGGGGAGGGGGGTACTCATATATTTTTCCGTACGGGGACGTGTGGCTGAACAGGGTATCATTTTCAGGATTCCTACTCCAGGACAGATCATTTTAGCATATTCGGCTCCATGACAGTGTAAACTGGTTATTTTTGTTCCAAGAGCTTTGTCACAATACTAAGGCCAACTAGATGTCACCGAATGTGATCTTGATAGCGGATATATCCGAGCGGTCTGACAAAGAAAGTCAATCAGCAAAGACAACTACTAATTATATCTTCATTCGTTTCTTTCATATTTTCTTTCGGAAATTCCGTTGAACATATATATCTAGATATATTACTGAGTGTGTGGTTCGGCCCCGGGGGTTCGGCGAGGCGACTTACGTCCCTGCCATTGAACCTTGAAGACTTCGTTACTCTCCAAGCAAATATGTTTATAATGCTACACAAACAATAGTTACTTCGCGACTATCAAAACAAAGGATCTTATTGGTTGACTCGTGATCTTAATGTGTCAAATCTGATGTCAAAGATAAACAATATTGCAACAAAAGAGTATGTTCTGGGGAATTCTAGCTAAAGGAATAATAGCAACTATTCTGCAACGAGATGCAAAGGAATCCTCAGTCTAATTATTCCTGTGATGATTGAAGATCTTAATCCGATCAAAAGATTAACTTGTTTCACATTATTAATGAGAACCGATACAAATATAAATGAATCTAGCAACTGTGGACTTCTGCAACTCTGTTGATCTAAGTTTAATTGGTTTCTAGGCGTTACCTCTACTCTTACATACTATGTGACGTTTTCTGTTTCTAAGGCTAAAGTAATTCTGTTGGCTCATCTTTCAGAGCATCCTAAATACGATACAACAGAAAGGCACTACTCAGTCTCTCACAAGCACTGATAGGCGCCACTCCAAAATGTATATAACTACTACCTACTGCCTACTGCCGGCAGACCCTCGATGTATCAGAGAATGAATTTCCACATGGGATAGACTTTTATCAGAGAATGAATTTTATCTAAGGATGAATTTTATTATAATTGACTCAATTTAATTTTCAATTTAAATAAATTTGTCGACTGGTTGCAGAATGTGGGTGATCCGGGTGATTCGGGTAAACCAGGTATTTTAGTACTGAAGAGACATAGAAAGAGTCACAGAGAAAAAATAAACGTATCGACTGGCTGCAGAAAGTGGGTGATCTGGGTGATTCGGGTGAACCAGGCATTTTAGTACTGAAGAGACATAGAAAGAGTCACTGAGAAAAAATAAACGTATCGACTGGCTGCAGAAAGTGGGTGATCTGGGTGATTCGGGTGAACCAGGCATTTTAGTACTGAAGAGACATAGAAAGAGTCACAGAGAAAAAATAAACGTATCGACTGGCTGCAGAAAGTGGGTGATCTGGGTGATTCGGGTGAACCAGGCATTTTAGTACTGAAGAGACATAGAAAGAGTCAAAGAGAAAAAATAAACGTATCGACTGGCTGCAGTTAGTGGGTGATCTGGGTGATTCGGGTGAACCAGGCATTTTAGTACTGAAGAGACATAGAAAGAGTCACAGAGAAAAAATAAACGTATCGACTGGCTGCAGTTAGTGGGTGATCTGGGTGATTCGGGTGAACCAGGCATTTTAGTACTGAAGAGACATAGAAAGAGTCACAGAGAAAAGATAAACGTATCGACTGGCTGCAGAAAGTGGGTGATCTGGGTGATTCGGGTGAACCATGTATTTTAGTATTGAAGAGACATAGAAAGAGTCACTGAGAAAAAATAAATTGGTCGACTGGCTGCAGAAAGTGGGTGATCAGGGTGATTCGGGTGAACAAGGCATTTTAGTACTGAAGAGACAGAGAGAGAGTCACTGATAAAAAATAAATTGGTCGACTGGCTGCAGAAAGTGGGTGATCCCGGTGATTCGGGTGAACAAGGCATTTTAGTACTGAAGAGACACAGAGAGAGTCACTGATAAAAAATAAATTTATCGACTGGCTGCAGAAAGTGGGTGATCTGGGTGATTCGGGTGAACTAGGCATTTTAGTACTGAAGAGACAGAGACAGAGTCACTGATAAAAAATAAATTTATCGACTGGCTGGAGAAAGTGGGTGATCTGGGTGATTCGGGTGAACAAGGCATTTTAGTACTGAAGAGACACAGAGAGAGTCACTGAGAAAAAATAAACGTATCGACTGGCTGCAGAAAGTGGGTGATCTGGGTGATTCGGGTGAACCAGGTATTTTAGTATTGAAGAGACACCGAAAGAGTCACAGAGAAAAAATAAACGTATCGACTGGCTGCAGAACGTGGGTGATCTGGGTGATTCGGGTGAACCAGGCATTTTAGTACTGAAGAGACATAGAAAGAGTCACAGAGAAAAGATAAACGTATCGACTGGCTGCAGAAAGTGGGTGATCTGGGTGATTCGGGTGAACAAGGCATTTTAGTACTGAAGAGACAGAGACAGAGTCACTGATAAAAAATAAACGTATCGACTGGCTGCAGAAAGTGGGTGATCTGGGTGATTCGGGTGAACCAGGCATTTTAGTACTGAAGAGACATAGAAAGAGTCACAGAGAAAAAATAAACGCATCGACTGGCTGCAGAAAGTGGGTGATCTGGGTGATTCGGGTGAACCAGGCATTTTAGTTCTGAAGAGACATAGAAAGAGTCACTGAGAAAAAATAAATTGGTCGACTGGCTGGAGAAAGTGGGTGATCTGGGTGATTCGGGTGAACAAGGCATTTTAGTACTGAAGAGACACAGAGAGAGTCACTGAGAAAAAATAAATTGGTCGACTGGCTGCAGAATGTGGGTGTTCCGGGTGATTCGGGTGAACAAGGCATTTTAGTACTGAAGAGACACAGAGAGAGTCACTGAGAAAAAATAAATTTATCGACTGGCTGGAGAAAGTGGGTGATCTGGGTGATTCGGGTGAACTAGGCATTTTAGTACTGAAGAGACAGAGAGAGAGTCACTGATAAAAGATAAATTTATCGACTGGCTGGAGAAAGTGGGTGATCTGGGTGATTCGGGTGAACTATGCATTTTAGTACTGAAGAGACAGAGAGAGAGTCACTGAGAAAAAATAAACTTATCGACTGGCTGCAGAAAGTGGGTGATCTGGGTGATTCGGGTGAACCAGGCATTTTAGTACTGAAGACACACAGAGAGAGTCACTGAGAAAAAAATATATTTGTCGACTGGCTGGAGAAAGTGGGTGATCTGGGTGATTCGGGTGAACCAGGGATTTTAGTACTGAAGAGACAGAGAGAGAGTCACTGAGAAAAAATAAATTTGTCGACTGGCTGGAGAAAGTGGGTGATCTGGGTGATTCGGGTGAACCAGGCATTTTAGTACTGAAGAGACACAGAGAGAGTCACTGAGAAAAAATGAATTTGTCGACTGGCTGCTGAAAGTGGGTGATCTGGGTGATTCGGGTGAACCAGGGACTTTAGTACTGAAAAGGCAGAGAGAAAGCCACTGAGAAAAATGAATTTATTGACGGCTGCAGAAAGTGGGTGATCTGGGTGATTCGGGTGAACCAGGCATTTTAGTACTGAAGAGACAGAGAGAGAGAGTCACTGATAAAAGATAAATTTATCGACTGGCTGGAGAAAGTGGGTGATCTGGGTGATTCGGGTGAACCAGGTATTTTAGAACTGAAGAGACAGAGAGAGAGTCACAGAGAAAAAATAAACGTATCGACTGGCTGCAGAACGTGGGTGATCTGGGTGATTCGGGTGAACCAGGCATTTTAGTACTGAAGAGACATAGAAAGAGTCACAGAGAAAAAATAAACGCATCGACTGGCTGCAGAAAGTGGGTGATCTGGGTGATTCGGGTCAACCAGGTATTTTAGTTCTGAAGAGACATAGAAAGAGTCACTGAGAAAAAATAAATTGGTCGACTGGCTGCAGAAAGTGGGTGATCCGGGTGATTCGGGTGAACAAGGCATTTTAGTACTGAAGAGACACAGAGAGAGTCACTGAGAAAAAATAAATTGGTCGACTGGCTGCAGAAAGTGGGTGTTCCGGGTGATTCGGGTGAACAAGGCATTTTAGTACTGAAGAGACACAGAGAGAGTCACTGAGAAAAAATAAATTTATCGACTGGCTGGAGAAAGTGGGTGATCTGGGTGATTCGGGTGAACTAGGCATTTTAGTACTGAAGAGACAGAGAGAGAGTCACTGATAAAAAATAAATTTATCGACTGGCTGGAGAAAGTGGGTGATCCGGGTGATTCGGGTGAACTAGGCATTTTAGTACTGAAGAGACAGAGAGAGAGTCACTGATAAAAAATAAACTTATCGACTGGCTGCAGAAAGTGGGTGATCTGGGTGATTCGGGTGAACCAGGCATTTTAGTACTGAAGACACACAGAGAGAGTCACTGAGAAAAAAATATATTTGTCGACTGGCTGGAGAAAGTGGGTGATCTGGGTGATTCGGGTGAACCAGGGATTTTAGTACTGAAGAGACAGAGAGAGGAAGTCACTGAGAAAAAATTAATTTGTCGACTGGCTGCAGAAAGTGGGTGATCCGGGTGATTCGGGTGAACCAGGCATTTTAGTACTGAAGAGACACAGAGAGAGTCACTGAGAAAAAATGAATTTGTCGACTGGCTGCTGAAAGTGGGTGATCTGGGTGATTCGGGTGAACCAGGGACTTTAGTACTGAAAAGACAGAGAGAAAGCCACTGAGAAAAATGAATTTATTGACGGCTGCAGAAAGTGGGTGATCTGGGTGATTCGGGTGAACCAGGCATTTTAGTACTGAAGAGACAGAGAGAGAGTCACTGAGAAAAAATAAATTTATCGACTGGCTGCAGAAAGTGGGTGATCTGGGTGATTCGGGTGAACCAGGTATTTTAGAACTGAAGAGACAGAGAGAGAGTCACTGAGAAAAAAAAATAAAACTTATAAAGAAAACGTGCACAAGACTTTTCCATGCCAATTTTCAAAATAACTTGACCCATGTTTCTGTGAAAAATGTTTAAAGTAATATATTTGGGCACTACATCCTGCCGTACTTACATCTCCCCACCACCAAAATCATATTAATTACCCTCCCCCCTCCCTGTTCTGTGGATGATCCTTCTGATTTTTCTGTCATTTTACAAGTACACGCAAGAGTAGTTACAGTGCTATGTGCGACCCTCTTTGCATGTCCTGGCTACGCTCAAATGATGATTTCATCCTCTTGAATTTCATCCTCTTGGATTTCATTTCATCAGCTTGGATTTCATTTTCATCCGCTTGGGTGTCATCCGCTTGGATAGGGTGGAGTGTGGTAATGTGGGTCTTCGGGATAAAGTTGGTTTAGTGAGCTTTTTTCTACAAATATCCTTCCCCATCGAATCGAAGAAATGTTGGCTATTTTTCAGGTAATGTTTACGTGATAAGATGCCTTTTTATACAAAACATTCTTCTTGGATGTATCTTTACTCATTTTATTAAATAATTTTACTGAACGGCCTACCGTGGAAAATCTCGAAGTCCACAAGAACTTTCGCCTACCAATATTGTTATTTTGCTTTTCTGGTCGATTTAATGAACATGAAACGAGAGTTTGATCTTTCACAAGAGAAATAACATTTATTTCAAAGTCATCGAAGCGAATTTTTTTTATGTTTGTTTTTTACCAGGTGAGGTAATGTCGGGTACTGAGAATTCAGCCATAACTCAAATCCAAAACGAAGCCTTTAATTGCTTGCATTTTTCGCACTTGTCCTGCCACGTTATTTTTTACTATGACTGCAGCTGTCTTGTAACAAAAAAATGGGAGTAATGAACGGTGCAGATTTTACTTTTTAACATGGCCGGTGCAAAAAATTTAATGGGCAGGGCAAACTGCAAACTAGCTTTTGCATAGAGGTGAACAGTTTTTATAAAGCGGACATTTACGGGCAATAGCATATTATAGATCAAGATGAAGTTTGAAACATACAATTTATCATTTTGAGTTGTAAATTATGCCATATGAGAAATGTTTGGATGGATGTGTATAAAATGAAGCAAAATTGCCTTTTCGGTTGTTAGCAAGAACGATTCATTCATTCAACCATGATTCAACCCTTCATCTAGTAAACTATTGTGCGGGGTAGATACATTTTTTATTAAAAGGAAAAGAAAGGGTGACGGGGAAGTTGGATTTTTGCAACAATTTCATTTGGGGCGAGCAGATTTTAGCAAGACATTTTCTTCCCCACCGGTACCGACCATGTCATATAATAAATATAGATTAGAGATAAATTGGTTCTTATCTTATTCAGGGCTTTCAGAAATTTCTTTCCTTCACATTCAAACTTTTCAGGGCTTCATTTACTGTCAGTTCACATCACTTGAGTTTATGAGGTATCATTCTTGTCATTCACAACAGCAATTTGTGGAAGAAGCTTAAATTTCTATAAAACCCAAAGAAAAGCTTTCAGCGGGCCTTCATCGGATAATATAAAAATTCCTGATTCTTCCATAAACCTCTGTTGATGAAGACCCCATGATCTCTACAAATAAGAATAAGCCCCCATGATATGGTAAAGTGCGAGTTGCGAGTTGCAGTTGCGAGTTTCGAGTTACACTTATTTTGCGAGTAGCGAGTTGCGAGTTGCACTTATTATGCGAGTTACGAGGTGCAAGTTGCACTTAAGTTGCGAGTTGCAAACTCAAAAGTGCGAATTGGAAACTCAAAAGTGCGAGTTGGAAACTCAAAAGTGCGAGTTGGAATCTCAAAAGTGCGAGTTCAAACTAAAATTATGAGTTGCCTGTTTTCTTTTGAAATAAAGCGGTTTTTTGAAGTTGCAATTGAATTTGGAACTGTTTTATGGATTTCCCTTTATCCAAGCGTTTTCAGGCCGTCGTAATTTTCTTTATAAGAAGCTACGGGGGCCTATTACAATTTGCAGCTTTCATTCTCCCCAAGTTGTTCACGAATGTTACTGTAATGCAGTAAATTGGGGACTTGCCTTAGTTGTCTTAAAAGAATCACGATCGGACTTTTTCTTTTATAAGAAACTTGGATAAGCCCATTATACTAAAAGTTTCTTAACTTCCAGGCCCCACGACGCCCCTGACTTCACGTGAAATAAAGAGATAAAGCTTGCTATGGCTGCCCAATTCTCTGTTCAAATAATGTTCATAAATCTGTTCAAAAAATGTCTGAAACGCGTCTCAACAAAGGCTGCATAAATCAAGTTCCAGAACTCTGGAACTGTAGTAGCAAGCTTTTGCTCATTATTGTTTTGTAAACTTTTTCTTCTTTTGAAATAATGGGTTTACGCGTAGGCTATAGAAGCGATGGGTGGTCAATTGGAAGTTAAGAAACTTTTCAATCTTTAAGAAACTTTTCGATCAATACAGCCTGTTACCAACCCAAGAAATACCAAAGAGAATAATTTTTCTTCCCTTTCGACTAATTAACCGAGCTCACAGCAAATCCTTTATTAGCGGCTCTCTGTGAATTAAAAAAACAGTTCTTTATACTCCCCTAATCTTGACAAAGGCTCTCCATAAAATCACAATGTTTTAGCTGCAAAAGTTGGAATATTTCGGAAAATCTGAGGTTTTTCTTACCGAACTCGCAACTCGCATTTTAAATGTACCAACTCGCACTTTTCACTAGGGTAGGGTGGGGTAATTTGGGTCTACGGGGTAAAGTGGGTCTACTGAGCTTTTTGCTAGAAATATCCTTTCTCGTTAAATGGAAGGAAGGTTGGCTATTATTCTTTTAATGTCTACATGATAAACTGCCTTTTTTCATAAAACATTCGTCTTAGATGTATTTCCTCTCGTTTTATTAAATAACTTTACTGAACGGCCTAGTGTGCAAGAATCTCAAAGCCCAGGAAAGCTTTCTCCTGCCACTGTTGTTTTGCTTTTCTGGTCAATCTAATGCCCATGAGGTGAGAGTTTGGTCATTTACAAATGAAATAACGTTTATTTCAAAGTCATTGACGCGATCGTTCTTTTTATATTTGTTTTTTACCAGTTGGGGTAATGTGGGCCTACTGAGAATTGTGCCATCATTCAAATTCAACGAAGCTTTGAATTGCTTAAATTTTCGCACTTATATTCATATTGCCACGTTGTTTTCTGTCTAAAATGCGAAAATGGGTTTCCTATTACCGCAGTTGCTGTCTTGTAACCAATAAATTGGAGTAAACATACTGAAACCATTTTTATTTGACTGTTATTATCAAATTCGATCACTGACTTGCAAGTCGCAAAGATGGTGGATCGTCGCAGGAACGGGATTGCTTGCGATAAAAGGCAAAGCTTGTGATTTTATTGAAATAGAGAATAGTTGAGAAAGGTAATTCCATTAATTTTTCTAATCATTTATCCTTTTGCATTCCAATATTGTACAAGTTTTGAAAATAGACACACTCTTCCCGCTCGTCGGAAAAAATGGGCCTATTTTAGTTGCCATAAGAGAAAATTTTTTAAAAATATTTAACTGCCTTTGTCAGAGCTGAGATTTTTTCCAAAGAAACAAGAAGCACTGAATGTCAATTAAACGAAGCTTTTGAAATTGTTTGCATTTTAGTGTCGTTTTACCAGCTATCCATTTTGAGATTTCACTCATTTTAGACCCATATTACCCAACCCTACCCTATTAACTCGTAACTCGCAGGAACTCGCAACTCGCACTTTACCAATCCACCCCCCACCCCCCACTCCCTGAACGTTTCGAAACAGAGCCGTTGAAGCCTTTCCAATGTACCATAAAATTTGTCCAGCCTCAACATTCTTAAGAAATTTTGTTTTGAGCATTGAAACATTCTTAAAGTATTCCAATTTTTCCAGTTCTGATATGGTTTCAGGGGAACATAAAGAAATGTCTGTGTCATTACGAGAAAATGGACGAACGAAAGAATATAGCAATACGAATGTTCTTGACAATCATAAAGTTGTAAACATGCTTTTCGAACAAATGAGATACATCAGTCATGAGATTCTCTGTTTTGAACATGGCAAAACAGGCAGCTGCTGAAAAATAAGACACGAACATGGCGAGCTGAGCCTAAACAATATTCTGATGATATTCTTTAAAAACATTGGACGGTTCTGAGCCTGAGTATTCTTATAAACAATATTCTTACATAAAAGAGTCTAACTTTCCAGTCGCATGAAATAGGAAACGAGTGAAAATAAGGTAAAAGATATTAACATGTTAAGGACCCCCTTTTTCAAAATAAATAGCTTTTAAAGTTATATTTTCCCAGTGCTGGGGTTTCTTATTTTTTTTACCATCTGAGAGTTGAGTATCTTATGGACAGTTTCTTATAAACAAATAGGTGTAACTCTCATACTTAGTGATAAAAATGAATGGCCGTATTTGATCATATAAACATAATCGTCAAAAAGCTAAAAACTATCTTTTTACAGTACTTGGGGGAGGGGGCTAAAGCTTCCCTAAGCTATCCAGCTCTACAGTCCCTATTTATGACCTCTCAAATATTCAGCAGATCGTCATTCGACATGCCCCCAAACAAAATGATGATAGAATGATTATCCTGTCGGTAGCGAATATCTAGCGCATTGCGGCAATGAAAGTGGGAGGTACGTCTTGTAGTTGAAATTGGAAAGCAGTATTGTCCTAACAGGGTACCGTACAGAATGCTGTACGAAAGGCTTAATGTTATTCATTACATATAACTCCTTGCACCTGCGATATGGTGCTAGCAAATCCGGAATGGTGGGAATCTAGAAAAGGCACCGACGTGGCAATATGCTACAATCTAGAACACGCAAAAAGGAAAACACGACGAAAAGACAACTGGGATGAATGAATGAATTTATGAAACCACTGTCAAATTTATAAAAACCATGTTTCCGCCGAAACATTAATTAAGGCAATATATACAGCGCAAAATAAATTACACTTACATATTACACAATATCTCTGAAAAAGAAGTTTGTAAAAAGTTACTGCAGAACTTTTAAAGAAATGGTTCACCCGAATCACCCAGATCACCCACTTTCTCCAGCCAGTCGACAAATTTATTTTTTCTCAGTGACTCTCTCTCTGTCTCTTCAGTACTAAAATCCCTGGTTCACCCGAATCACCCAGATCACCCACTTTCTCCAGCCAGTCGACAAATTTAT